>APFE030650215.1:0-72015 GCA_000404065.3 Pinus taeda | reverse complement strand
TTCTAATAAATTGATGATTATGAATTATTTTATCAATGATAGTTTTAATAAGTTGGTTATAACATTATTCACCATTTTTAGCCCTCCAAGAATATTTCTAGATTGAAGATTTGATTTTTAAAAGCACCAACTCAGAAATTCGTTGGAATAAGGAGTGACAGTTTTGCGGTTGAGATTCTGAGCAAATGAAGAAGAATATGGAAAATCTGGAACATGGGTTTTGTCCAGAACATACCCAGTCAACTTTATTGAAGGACAGTTTGCCCAAATTCGGCTTGTATTGAGAGAAATACAGGGTTCTTTGAGCACTATTTTCTCAGATTTGTTGTTGCAGCCATTTTCCAAATCTTAGCTGCAAAGCCAAATTCACCCTGCTCTTGTTGAAAGATAAATGGAAATATATCTTCTTGTTGATTAATTGGTTGGAAACAATCCAATTTTGTAATAATGATCATATTGTAATTATCATAGTTGTAACCACTCTCTGCTCTCTTTGTATTTAAATCAGAATAGAGATCAGAGAGGGGGATGACTTGGGGGAAAAAGAATGGAAAAATGAGGGAGAATTGAGGATTCAAAGTTGGAGATTCAAGAATGATGATGGATTATTCATGATAGGATAGAATAGGAGGAAAGGGAGATTGTTGCATGTTGTAATTCTCAAGATTTTGTTGTTGTAATGATTTCACAATTTGATGATTAATATATGATTTGGGAGTTGCTGCTTATTCTTCTCATCTGAAGTAGCCCAGCAGCATCCGCTGGCGGCTAAGGGCCCAACCACTGGTGGATTATGATGTTGTTGTGTATTATATCTTTTCAATTTCCTCCGTGTGATTGCTTGATTTAATTCTTATTTCTTTGAATCGTATTGCCTAACAATTTCATGTTTTTGCAGCGAGCTGTTATAATATTTTATGAAATTGTTTTATTGCACAACCTGGGATTGAATCGTGTGGCTGTTCTTTTCCATCATAACAAAGATTATTATTCTCCTCAATGTATGTTGTTATGTTGTTCATTTCAAATGTAAAGCTTCGTCGCTCATTTCAGACTTTGATATTCATTATGGATTGTTGGTTACTTGATTTCTTTAATTACAGTTTGTTGTCTATTTCCTCTGTAGCTCATTTCTGTTGGTTAATTGCAAGAGTTAGATTTCAAAGCATTTTCCTTGTTTACTTTCAATAGTAGCTTTAGTTCAATTTCGATTTCCTTTTAATTGCTTTAAAGCGGGACTATCAACTGTAGGGAACATTGGTTATTGCTTCCTCGTTCCCAGATTGATTGTCTTGTTCCGGTTTGATTTCAATTGCATCAATATCCAGAGGAATGAATTATTGCTGCTATATCCTCTTTTGATGGTTGTTTGAGTGAATGATTTAGTTTAGAACATTTGCTGTTTCATTTCCTGTTATTTGCGCTATTGATTGTTTTGGGGTGAAGAACGGTCTAAGACTGTAGTGGGCATTGACATTTTCTATCCGGTCCCTAGATCGACGATTTGTTCCTTGATTACTTTTGGTTACATCACTTTCCAAAGCGATGTGTTATTTTTACTAGACCCTTGACTGATACATTGCTTATTTTCCCGAATGAATGATTTAGGCTTCAATGTATTTTGTTGTAAGTAGATTTTCTTTCAAGCATTCATTTACTTTTGGGTTTTAAGCACTATACTGTAAAGCATTACTCTTGAGTAAATAGTCGCCTCAAACTGAGTACACTCTTGAAACAAAAAGTTGTCCCTGGGTTGACAATTAATGTGAGGTAATGAGGAGTTAAAAAGACACCTTTTTATCGCTTCACACCTCCACATCATTTTGTCTATCATCTCGATGTGCACATGGCTCCATTGGAAGTATTCTTATACTTGAATTTTTTTTTTTTGGTTTCTCAAGTAGCGTAGGATAGAAAAAAAAAGGAAAAAGAAAAAATGAAAAATAAGAGAAAAAATAAAAATCTAAGGTGAAAACCTCCTCGAAGGCACCTCAAATTGGCTCATTGATTGAAAACCTCCTTGAGGTAGTCAATGAGTTGGAAAGAAGAAAAAAGAAAAAGGGAATAAGATCCCTCAGTGAAAACCTCCCTTGGAGGTGCCTAGGGCAGGCAATTAGGGTGAAAACCTCCTTGAGGTGCCTTAGTTTTCAAAAAAAAAAGGAAAAGGAAAAAGAAAAATGAATTTCTAGTTGTATTGAAGGTCTATAGAAGAACTTCAGGAAGTAGTAGCAGGTGCTAAGAAAGATCTGAAACCAGTAAAATAACCTATCCTACCTTCCCTCACACTTCTCCTTCATTCTTGACATTCTTTCCACCTCACTGTGCTTCTTTTCTGAAAACAATGTTTTCTACAAGAGACTCTTATAGAAATTACAAAGAGCTAGAAATGGGTTTTAAAAGCAGTTTTCGGAACAAGGAAGCTTCATAAAGGTTTATAAATCCCCCTGCAATCTTCAAACCTCTCTTCCATCATTTCCAAGTCTGCATTACAGCCCAAGCACATTGTTTCTTACTTTAAAAAAAACTGCAGAATGCTCTGACACAAAAATACATGGAGCATACATTTGTTTTTTCCCTAACTTGAAAACGATCCATCCATTTAAAAAACTATTTGATGGGGAATTGTATAGGGATGATGGAAATATGCCCAAGCAATTTTGGCCAATTCTAATGCATGGTTTCCAAGAATCAACCTCCACCACCTTCACCCATTTTTGCATTTTCTCCATATTCGTGCATCCATTTAAAAGCATTTTTCATGGGGATATGCATATGGGTGATACTAACATGCCCAAGCAATTTTAGGCAATTTCAGTGCATGGTTTCTAAGAAATTTCCCTCCATCACCTTCAGCCATTTTCAAATTTTCTCGAAATCCATGCATCCATTTACCACAATGTTTCTATGGGAGGTGCATAATGATGATGAAAACATGCTCAGAAAATTTCAGGTCAATCTAGCTTACTGGTTGGGAAATATGGACAAAACAAGTCACTGTCGCATTTAAATCTAACATCAGTAGCATGAGGGTGCAAATCTGAAGGTTGAAGCAAAGTCCTGCATCTTAGATCCAGCCAGAGGATACCTGCATAAGAGAAATAGGCACACATCAGAAAGCAGAGAGAATGCAGCAAGGGAAATACAAGCATGGAACAGTTAAAGGAGCCATAGCACCTCACATCAAATGCATTCAGATCTCAGGTAAGTGAGTAAACCCATTCCTCTGTTGCATCTGTATGATCTAAAAATTGCATAGACAAATGAGATGGTTGCGATTAAACTATATTAGTGGCTAGCTAACTGGCCACCCTCGTCTAATTCAAATAGCACTCGGTGGGTGCAATCATCATGTGTGTTCAATCAACTCAAAAAGATCTCAAAACAGGTAGTGGCAGCATCTAATGAGAATGGTTGAAATAATTGCGGCAGGCGGTATAAAAGTTTCATCATGACACTGAAGTAGGGACCAACGGTCTGAATGAGGGTAATGTACTATTCCTGCCACCTCACCTCGTCACCATAGAACACTCCTATAAGCTTAAGTGTGTTGCAGTCAACTACCTTCACCACCTTTGTTCTCATTTGTGTTGACGAGCTCTCAGCTATAGCAACCTACCTACCACCTCCAGAGCCTCGAAACAGTCACTCTCTGTCAGCTTCAGAACCCCTCCACTTATCAGGCTCTACAAGAGTGAAAATACAGTCCTACAGGAGCCTTTCTACAGGATGGACAGTGAGCAACACTGCAGAGGAAAACTTAGGATTTCATGACAAATTTAGGCTGCAAAACGTACGCTTAGTAAAACACACTCTGCATTTCCATATATATACAAAAGGTGGTGTGATTCCAAGCAAGGTATTGAGTTGAAAAGGGAAGGAAAGTGAGAATAGAGTCTGCATATGCTTTTTTTTTAAATATATACAGTTTCTCCATTTGTTGTTTGCACTAAAAGACTGTCTCCTTCTCCTCCGTGGTATTCTCCTATGTAAAGTAATGATGCAACTCTAGAAAATCAAGCCTGTAAAGAGTGAACTTGCATTGGGTATCTGCTTCTTTTGAAAAAGAAAAAAACAAAGATCTGTATGTTCTCTGTTTTTTAAGATATTGTTTCCATCAAACATATAGAGAAGTAATGTGAGTCTAGAGAACAGATTTTGGAAGGAAGGAAAGTTGAAATCTGTTTTTTAAAAAACTGCAAAAAATCCTTTCCTTGTTTCTTGAAAGAAAACTTTAGCTGTTCCACTATTTTCGGGATTGAAACTTGATACCTCCCTCTTCAATTGAGATATTTTAGAAAAATCTAAAACATCATGACATGGGGGTTTCATAAGGAAGGAGCCTCTGAATTCAACTAAGCTACATGAACATCCAAAAGTCATAGCCCTCTTCACTAGAGCAAATTGGACGCCTTTCTTTGAAAAGTTGCATGGGTATGATGATGAAGTCACAGAGGAATTTATATTGTCTTTAAAACCTCACTCGAAAACCTATGCCACTATTAGTTTCAAGGGTCTAAATATAGAAATCACCCCAGAGTTCATCAACAGGATTACAAGTCTCCCACTTGGACTACCCTGGAGCAAGGAAGAAAAACCACTGTGTTAAGTTGCCAAGAAGATCTTTTTCTAGCCTAATGAACATCCTATGGAGGAAAAGAATGGCATCAGGAGAACAAGTACACCTTATCCATGGGATGAGGTCAGTTATCAGATTATGAAATACATCTCCTTTGAAGGAAGATACAACATAGTGTATGGGTACCATTTCAGATTGTTACATGAACTCAGATATGGCATGGACCTTCCTACTTCCAGAAAACTCAGTATTCCATATTTTCTCCTCAAATCCTTAATAGAGTCTAGGACCAAACTAAAGGTAGGGGTTCTAGACCAATTGGCTCACCATGGGCTAATTAAATTGTTGGTGGAGGATTCCCTCCACACTTTCACAATCCCCATAGCCTGGTATATTTTTAGAGACATGACTAAAGAGGATGATGTAAAAAATCTCACCTATGACCTTAGTCCATCTAAAAGTGAAGAGGAGGAGCAAAAAGGGGAAGCTGAGAAGGAAATCCATAAAGAATAGAAGGACACTCAATTGGAAGAAGAGGAACCCCACACAGAAAAAGAAGAAAACCAAATAGGAGAGAAGAAACACAACACCACCAGAGATGAGCCTAAGTTGGAGAAGAAGAAAGAATCAAAAGAAAAAAAGGGTAAAACCATAACAGATAAAAACAAGAGGCCAAGAACTGAGAGGAAGAACCATAAGATAGTTCAGAAAAAGGTTGCCATGGGAAAAAAAATCTAAGCAAGTAGAGAAGAAAACAAATTTAGAAACAGCAGAAGCAAGACCAACAGAAATAGAAAAAACAATAGATGAAGAAGAAGAAGCAAAGTAGGAAGAATTGTCTCCTAAGACACTAGCAAGAGAGGCAGCAATTGTTCTTTCTTTACTTAGTACTCCTGCCAAGCCTAAAGGAAAAAGGAATAGACAACCATCTATGTACTTCAAGGCTCGATAGAGCACTAGAATAAAGATGGGTATGCCTCAACCACCTTCAAAGGAGCCCATCATCATTTAAGATGTCCCTACTGCAAAAGAGGAGAAATCTCCATCCAAAACCCGCATTACCTATGCAAGGGGCAACCATAGAGATTCTACTTGGAAAGAAAGGATCAAACTTATGGGCTCTAAAACAGTCCTATAGGAGGCACAGACCACTTTACAGGAGACATTGACAAAGCTTCAAGAGACTGAAAATATTGAAGAGAAGGCAAAAGAACAGTTTGAGGAGGAAGATAAGGCAAAAGAAATACCAAAGCTTGACCCTCAGCCTAACTTAGGCTCTTACTACAACCTTCTGGAAGGGGGGAAAATCATCCCACAAAAGTTTACAGTCCCTCTTTTCTTTGAGCTAGAAAAGGATAGAGTAAGGACCCATACATGGATGCAGATTTCAAAGTCAAGAGGGGTGGAAGACATTGGGCACATGGAAAACAAATTGAGGAAAATGGGCAAAGAATTGAGCATGGTCAAGCATACAAAAAGCATCAAAAGAGCTCAATTGGAGGTAGAAAAGGAAATGTTAAAGAAGCAGCTACAAGAAAGGGAACCCCAAGCAGGAAATGAGTTGTTAATCTTAAAAAGATAGTAGCAGGAAAAGGAATCCCAGGCAGAAAGTGATATATTAATAAGAAAACAAAAGGAATGGGAACCCCAAGTAGAAAACGAGGCATTGATCTTAAGAAGGCAGCAAAAATAAAGGGAAGCCCAATTAGACTGCATGGCCAGCTGGGCTATGGAGGCATTATAGTGCAAGCAACTAGCCAAATCATATTCAGTGTACCTCAAGGATCAGTGGCTCCAATTTGAGATCAAGACACTCGCCCAGAGGGGCACAATACCTTTTTAGGATTATGGGCAATTCATGAATCTATGTGATCATAATTCAACTGAGGACAAAGTGAAGTTGGTGAAGTTTTACTTGCACAAAATGGCCCCTACTGATATGAACCTATGGGACCCTAATGCAATGTTGGGTGACTTACAATTGATGGCCATGGCATCCTAGAGGAGTCATGAGGACAAGAGAGTAGTAAAAATCCAGAAAATGATGGCAAAAGAATAGAACGAACCTCTGATGATTAGAATAGAACCATCAGACCCTATCGATATCATTAGCACCCACCAACAACTTCCAGCTGATCCTCAAAGTTACCCTAAGTACATCAATGAGAAAGCTTAGGCTATTGCACATTTTGAAGACATGGAAAGATTGTTTGGGGAAGATTGTATCCGTGCCTACATGAGAAGGTGGAACACACTACCCCATAGCCTACAGATCAAGGAGTACCACTCCTCAAATAGAATGAGAGAAGCACTAAGTAGAGTGCCCCTGTATAAGCACTCTATGCAAAGTCTGAAGGTCCATTGGATTGGTCCGAAGCTAAGTCCTCCACTGCTGCTAGGATTACTAGAAGGCATAAGGGAAGAAGAAGAAAGACAACGGTGGGAAGAGGTAGATAAAAAATATGGATTCCATGATGGAGAAGAGGATCTCATAGCTGAGGCATGGAATGTCAGGGAGGTCATCAAGGCAATCAAGGAGGAGTTGGACTAGTTGCTCAGAGGATGAGCAACACCTTCAATAGGGGGTAATGATGAGCCACAGAAATGGGTAATTATATGGGCTCATTTTTCCTCTTAATCCAACTTAATCCACCATTCTCATTAGTTTATTGCATGGTTTTGATCATAATTATGCTAATAGAGTGAATAGGATTAGTCATTATGCCATGTCGTCTAATGTGTGCTTTATGCAGATTTTTTGGTCAATTTTGGCCAAAGTCAAAGGATTTATGAGCTTTTGGCAGCCAATATTCGAGGAAAAGAGGGAATAGTATTTGTAGTGGGGTGTACCCTTCATTTATGAACCCTTACCTTGAATTCTCCATTAGAAACTTAGAGCACAAGCAACCACATGAGTGCATCCAAGGGGCAGCCGAGCAAGTAAAGAAGGATTGTTGTTTATCTGTAGTTTTGGGAAGTTGAGCTCCCTGATTTTAGGAGATTTGTTGGAGGCTTGAGTCATATAAATAGTAGGGCTTATGTGCTTAGTATTTTTAGTTGGATTTTAGCCAGTAATTAGTCAAATTTTCTCACTTTTGTGTAGCACTTGTTTAGCTCATTTTTGAGTTTCTTTTTTAGAACAATTTATGTAATGTGACTTTTATTTTTGATAATGGAGATGAAACAATTTTTGAGATAGCATTGATCTCTTTCATAGGGCTGAAGCTCTTGGGTTAGGTCCCAACCCAAGCTACCAAGCACTTCTTGCTTTGTACTTATATGTTTTTGCTTCAGCTCATGAGTTACTTTGTATTACATAGATTCATTTTACCTTGTTTAGAATAGGTTGGTTTTGATGGTTTGCATAGTTGCTTTTGTTTTAGCTTTTGAAGTAGGTTCACACAATGATAGGATAAGATTCAAAAAGGCCAACAGTAGGCCCTGATCTCCTTTCTCCCTTTCTGGGACTATGATTCGAGGTCAAGGCACTACTGCTGCCACCAAAAACACAGTTTTTCTCTCCCATGCAATTTCTCGTGTGATGACTTCATTTGGAAAGATTAATGTATTTATTCAGATTAAGTTGGATAGATAATTTCCTGTTCTTTTAAAATATATCTCTCTGCATGATTTTCTATTCAAAGGTTACTATTCAGCATTTTTTGTTTGTAGGTAACAAATTAGTTCAAGCTAGAGAAATTTCTGATTTTGTGGTATAGTTAGTCCTTTCTTTGATCAGTTTTCGTAAGTAGATGTGCAGATATCTTATAGGGCACCTCAACTCACCATACATCCATAAATCAGCTAGCACTAGCTCACTTCCCATACATTTCCCAAGTCATTCACAACATTTCACTAATCTGCCCTAATTTCTGCATTTTTCTCCATAAGCTTCCATCTTGCCATTTGAACAAATCCAACCATCCTATTCCCTCTTGATCTTCTTTGACAAGCTCCAGACACCTCAACACCTTCATCTAGCCTTCCGTTACCAATTTCCATCATTTTTTCACCTTCAAAACTTCCAAAAATAGCTGTTGGCCTCCTCCTATGGATCCTCCTATAGATCCCTTGTAGCCTCCTATAGAATTCCCTATAAGTGGTTTTTCAAAATCCGATTGCAATGGAAGTTTTCAAAAGGGTACAAGGTGCTTCTTAGGACATCTTGACACCTTCCTCCACCTCTAAAAAAACCAAATCCATCCTCTGTCGCCACCGAACAACTACACAATCACAACCAGATAAATTACAAGCATAATAATTTCACATAAAAACACTCAAAAAATACAAAAAGATGTTCTTTTCTCATTTTCTTCTAGGAATAGATTAAGTAGATGTAATTTACCTTTTCAAATAGTCAATGGCACTCATTGCATCAGTTTCTATCTCTTTTTCTACAAAACTAGGGTTAGTTGGATGAATTAAGGTTTGCTAGGGTTTGCCTTATATTCTAGTCTTCTTTCTCTTTCTACAAGTAGAATAGTCCTCATAGAGTTAGCTTTCTTTCATCACGGTTAAAAAATTCTTCTGAGAATTCATTGAAGTTTGCTTAAGCTCCTAGTGATCTTACGCTAGCTGACCAAGTGACAGCCTGCAGTAAGAGCTAGTACTTTTAAATATAGCATTGTCACTTCCAAGTTTGCTACGAACTACTGGGTTGATAAAAGTAAAGTAGGAAGCCCTAAGAGTTGCAGCATTATTGCTGCAATACTGGTGCTCACCAAGGAGATATACATAAATATGAATAATTACATTTTAATGCATATGGGTCACGCTGCAGCTTTTCCAAGGCATTGTCCTTAGCTTACAGCTATTGTAGCAAACTTTGTATTTCTTCTTTCTCTTCATGTAGAGGAATCTTCAATTCAACGTTCTCTATTTGAAGACTCTGGTTACTGTGCTTCAATTCTTCCAGGGCCTCTTTCATGGCTTGCACCTGAAGCTGCACTCACTGCTTTTCCTCTTTCTCTTTTTGTAGAGATTCATATATTATTTCCATCATTGCACATTCCATTATTGCACGTTCCATTGTTCACACTTGCAATTCACATCGACGCAAAGACTACTTTGATACCAAAGTTGATCCGAGTTGACTCAACTCCTTGATTTAACCAAGATCTTTTACTTTCGTGATGTTGTTATAATTTCATTTAAAAGAGCATAAAGGAACATTTATGCATGTTGTAAAGAAGAAGGAACATGACAAGAAGCAACAACATAAAGCACAAGATGTTAATAATGGAGTTCATCCAGGAGGGACTATGTCTCCAGGACCTAGTGTCAAGATGGTGTAGGCCATTGCATTAAGTCCTGGAAAGAGTGATGATGTACATGCATGTGTTTTCTCCATCATACAAGGAATATGCCCTCATGCAAGAGTGGCTCCAAGAGATGTTCTATTGCGGGAACTCTCATTGAAAAAAGGCTCCTATCAGCATGACATAATTTCATGTATGTTAATAATGAGCATCCTGCCAACATGGCATCAAAGGGATCTCAATGCACACATAAATGGGGACACATAAGTATCCCATCAACATGACAACAAAGGGACAACAAAGGGATCTCAATCAAAACATGACAATAAGTATATATCACATAAAGAACAAAACAAGGTCCCAGATCCAACTTCAAACATGGATCTATACAACACAATGCATCTTAAGGAAAGAGATAAATAAGTACATGATCACACTACATATACCTCACATCAAGGAGTAATATAACGAAGAGGATGATAAACTGCTGGATATCGTTGTACAATCAATCTCGCGGCGTCGAATCTCATGAAAATGACTGCTTCAACATTGAATGATGACATGTACTCCACTTTCAAAAGTGGCCGAAAAATGGAATGACCAAATGGAAAATCTGATTGCACCATCAAATTCGTGGCGTCAAATAGTGTAAAACTGACTATCAAATTTCTGAATTTCGAGAAAGTGAAAATCTGGGGCTAGAAGAATCTTTTATATTTCCCCTAGATTTCTCAAAGATTCCCTCCTACGGGTCATCTGAATATCTTCTTCTCAGGTCAAAAGTATGTCTACACGATTAGGTTTGTGTCATAGAGAGGTGAAGGATTGACATAAAGTTTGTCTAATTTGGACACTAGAAAAAATTTTCCCTCCTAAAAATTTGGCTCAATCATGGTTCAGTCTGAAATTTTCCAAGATCATGGTTTCATGTCATGTTCTGCCTCTCTCTCTGCAGAGTAAGGAAATGAGGGTTTATATAAACTTCATGTGTAGATATGTCAATGAATCGATTGCAGTTTGTTGTTTAAGAGGATGTATTAGGCGCGCGGAGGTCGAGGGATCAAATCCCGACCCTTCCAAACAATTTTCATTGTTTTTGGTGCATTATGTATTTTTAAACAATGGTTATTATATGGGGCGTACAGCTATTGTATAATTAATGTTTTGGGGCATGCTTTTGGTTTGATATGAAACTATTGATGCGTATTAAATGGGTGCAATTTCATTTTAGGTTGGGCCACCCATGGAGCCGCTCGCCCACGTGGCTAGGCAAGTTCAATTTCTACTAACCCAAATATATATATGGCTCGTATCATTGGGGTGGTTGAGGAGTGGGCCAGGTCCATTAGAGGTGGCTCATCCAACCCTTTATAATGTAATATATATCTGGTGGGAGGTTCGAGGGTTGGTGCAGGTCATGGCCCATCAACCCAAATTCAATTCAAAAATTATGTTTTTAATATATATTGGTCATGGGTCCGATGGAGGTGGTAGGGGTCATGCCCCACCACCAATTTAATATTTTTATTTTTATTTTTCATAGCAATATCCATATTTTTGGATTTGTCTAATATAAGGGATATTAGATAAATTAAGTATCTAACAAATTTGCCCACTTTTAGGAGCTAATTTTCATGCCCTGGGATCGATCAAATTGTACGACACCTAAACTTGGCCCACATCCCAACTTTGACCAAAACATTGACTCGCTCTTTCTCCCTCATACGATCTCGGATTTGAGTGCCATTCACACCATTGGAATCAAAGCGACAAGCACTTTGATCTATTGCTAGTTTGGGAGAAAATTGACCACTTTGAATTTTGACCCTTTTTGAGTCCTCTGGGACTTTTGTCTGTGTCTGGAGCCACCTAGATCATCCATATCCATTCCAATCATTCCTAATTTGAATTTAATTTCATTCTCTCTTGAAACTTCCATCTTCCTAGTCAAAAGAAATAGTCAAGGTCGAGACTTTTGTGCACCATGGGGATGCTTATTCATTTTGAGCCAAATGGGGTAAAACTCCTCAAAGAATATCAAGGGTTAGAGATCAATTAGAATAGGTGAGATGGATCTAGTTCTTCAAAAAGTTTAATTTTTATGAAGAAGAAGTTACCAAATCCTTTTCCCGAGCATTTGATGGAGTGGAAGCAGAAATTGGAGACATTAAACTCATCCTAACATAATCAATTGTAGTAGAAGTAACAAGAATACCAAGGAATGGAGAAATATGGCTCAAAAATAGGAGAATAAAATAGAATCCTTGGATTCACTTCTTGAAAGAGCTAGGTATGGACTTGACTGTTTCTAAGAAATCTATTCCTGTCACAACGGTAAACATAATACAATGAAATCTTGTGTTAGTCATTCAGAAATTTGTAACATGTGAAGGGAGATCTTGGATAATGTTTTTCCACCATGCTAGGCTTATGATACATTTTGTTGATGGATTCAAAATCAATCTACCTTAATTCTTACTTCAAAGTTTAAATAAAATTTCATTCAAGATACAAAGAGAGTCCAGGTCTGTATATGATCATGGACTCATTATGATTCTAATACAGGAACATTCCCAAACCCGAGGAGATAATTGGAAGGATTTATTAGTGAGAAATCACTTTGTAGACGCTCCAAGAGATGAAACCAAATAGTAAGGTTATAACAGGTAGAAGAAAATAAAACACTGGCCTTGAAAAGGAAAGAGTCGAAGAGGAAATTCAAGAGAATAGTGTGACTAAAACTATAGAGGACCCATTTGAAGACAATACTCCACTATCCCAATATCTTGAAAATTTTAAATAGAAGGATGAGAAACATAAACTTAGAAGGAACAAAACTATTCCAAGCCAACAAATATTTGAAAAAAGAATAAAACAATGGATAATAGAGAAAAAAGGAAAAACATTGGAAGCTCAGAGGTAAAACTAAGGAGAAGAAAAAGGATTTCAAAAATGTTAAATAATCAATCACCATAGATGATGGATAGTGAAGAAGAAGGGTATAATACATGTTGGCATGAAACGCCCTGACCTAGGCTTAGCATATTAGCCAAGAAAATCCCTACACTACTAGTCATTTTGGCATCAATCCGTGGAGTGTGGACTGAAGTCTCACCCAAAGTAGTATGGCAGGATGGAGGAACCAAGTTTCCACAATCTGAGATAATCGTGATGTTGTTTTATACCCTAACCCTTTCTTCATGTAAACTGATAAGCCCCTTAAGGCTTATCAATATACTTATCTTATTCGACTTCGAGACATTCATGAATGTCTTTGATTGTTCTTCGTGTACCCTGAATAGGAAATTAAGACACTTACATGCCTTTGTAATACCTTTACTTCTATGTCTACATAGATTAGCTTAGGTATTGGAGAGCTTCAACATGAATTATGATTATCACCATGTAAACAGATATTTTTACTTGCGTTCATATGACAAAGTAAAACACATAGATTCATGCGTCAATACAACATTAAATCATAAACCTAGCATTCAACATAACATAACCGAATACATTCATAACAAAAGTAAAATAGCTAATGCACAGGTATCTCTAGAATAATCCTCTTCATTGATGGTTCAGATCTTCAGTACAAACTCTAACTTCCTCGCGCACATGGCTGCAGGGGTCTGCGCACTCGGTTGCGGACTTCTACCCTAGGCCTATACACAGTCAACTGCAGAGCCTCTCTCATATGCTAAGAATCTTCGCTCTTAGCCCTCACACACCCATTACGTCAATGAATTGCCCAAAAACTTAGTAAGAACTGCTTAGACTCTTCTAAGGCTCTCCCTTTTTATACATTCCCATGGTCCACGGACCAAGCGCTAATCTCATAAAGCCGAAACAAGTTACCTAAACTAAGGGTGGAAACCCTTGAATATTTACATCTTCGTGCTCTGCGAACACAAAATGTAGAGACTTTACATTCTTTATACAAAACTTGGGCCTTTAGCCCCAAAACATGAGCTTTTAACCCCAAAATTGACCCTAGGGGACCCATTCCCAACAGGATTTGTTGGCTTGAAGGTCCCTGACCTAGGTTTAGGGTTAATTAGCTAAGCAAATCCCTACACTACTGGGCATTTCAGCATCAATCTGTGAAGCGCAGACTGAAGTCTCATCTGAAGAAGTATGGGGGCATACAAGAACCATGTTTCCTCACCCTAGGATTGTTGTGATGCCATTTTATATCCTAACCCTTCCTTCGCGCAGACTGATAAGCCCCTTTAGGCTTATCGATATACTTCTCTTATTCGGCTTCGAGACCTTCAAAAAGGTCTACGATCATCCTTCACGTACTCTGAATAGGAAATTTAGACACTTACAGGCCTCTGTTACTTTTGTGTCTACCAAGATCAGCTTAAGTATTGGAGAACTTCAACATGCATTATGATTATTTCCACATAAACAGATATTCTTACTTTCCTTCATATGACAAATTGAAACACATAGGCTTGCAGATCAATACAAAATTAAATCATAAATCTAGTATTGAACATAACATAACATCATACATTCATAATAGAAGTAAAATAGCTCATACATAGGTATCTCCAAAATAAATCTATGTATTAATGGTTCAGATCTTTAGTACAAACTCTAACCTCCCTGCACACACAAATGTAGGGGTCTACGTACTCAACTGTAGACTTCTACCCTAGGCGTCTCTGCACACAACTGTAGATCCTCTTTCCTACGCTAAGACACTTCACTCTTAGCTCTTGCAGACACATTACCGCAATCAAGTCCCCAAAAACTTATTAAGAATTGCTTAGACTCTTCTAACACTCTCCCTTTTTATACATTCCCATGGTCTGCGGACCAAGGGTGGATCTCATAAAGCTGACACAAGTGAACTAAAGGGAGGAAACCCTTTTTGACTCTTTACATCTTCACACTCAGTGACCAAAAAATTCAGAGACTTTACATTCTTTCTAGAAAACTTGGGCCTTTAGCCCCAAAACTTGGGCTTTTAACCCAAAAATTGACCATATGGGACTTGTTACCAACAAGCCCCCAACACAAATCTGATGACTCAACCCGAGTCACTTGACCGATGCAGAGATCTTGTCATGAATACCTCCTAGCTCTACTTGGGCTACTGCAACCTTTATGGTACACTACGCCGCTGCCTTCTTCACCTACTCTACTAGCTACTCTGCCACTGGTCTTGCACTGTCTGTCTATATTTTCTGTTGTGTTTCGTATAAACTAGCGAGTTAGCCTTGAATGGTGGTCATGAGCACATATGCTTCATCTAGCCAATTCCCTATCCTAGCCTTCAATACTGTCTCCTTGTGTTGTGTTGTGCCCTCCTGTTAGTTGAGATCCTTTTCTTCATATAGCTTCACAAACCTTTACATGATGACAGTGCTGTGCACCATTGGTTTGAACTTGTCATACCTCTGTTGTAGTTCCCATGCCTCAGTTTCTAGCCTTTGTAGGTTGGGATCTTCCTACAGAGTGGAAACTATTTCGAGTGCCTGTTCAAAGAGAGTAGTGCAATTATTCACTGCGGTATTGACAACTGCAATGGAATCTTTGACAATGGCCTCATGTGTCTCTCTGAATTCTGGTGGAGTCGAAGGTTGTGCCGTCAACTCAAGTTCTTTGATCTTATAGTTCACTTCAAACTGAGCTTTAGCTAGATCTATTTGTGCATCATGCACACCTGTAGCGAGCTTCTACATTCTTGCATCGACTGGCGCACCTTTTGGGAATTTCAACTCTAGAACAGTCCAACATGCCTCAGCCACCACAACTTTTGTGCTCTCATTCTTCTCTATGATCTTTTTAAGAAGATCAATTATAGAGGTCTTTTCTATGAACATCTCGGCATTTTTCACCTTCTACTCATTGATAACATTCAATGTACACTATTCCCTATCTCGAAGTTTTGCGATCACACCGTCTTGTAGGGTGTGAAGGGCTTCACTTGGAAGAACAACCAAGTTTAACCCGACTTTACTGAGAGCATTGACAGTGGCCCTGCCAGCTTTTGTTTCTATGGTTAGTGCTCCATCTTACAATGCAATGGCCTAGAGATCCATTGAGCAGACCATGTGTGTTTCATCTAAGGTTCCAGGTGCCAAAGTGCTCAATGCGGCACTGCCCCTCCCTACACTAGTATGCACTTGAGTAGCCTATATCTACAGCTCAAGCAGACCCATTTGAATGGCGACCAAGGCCTCTTCCTGTTGTTGCTAGAACTACTACAGCAATCCCGCGATCGCATCCCTCACTATATCACTGATGTCATTCAAATTACCCTCTGTCAAGGTGATTTGGTTAAGGGATGATTTGTTAGCCTTGGACTTCTTCCGCGACCCTACTTTCTCGTGCTCCCTCATGTGCTTAACCCAAAATGGAGTAGTCTCGAGGCCTGATCCTCCATGTTCGGAGCATTGCTCTTCCTCCTTTGTCTACAGGGAAGGTGAGTTTCCGCTCGTATGAGAGTCACACTCTTCCTCTTCTTCCTCCCCTTCTGCCTACTTTCTAGCAGTGTGCTCTACTTTGGCTTTGTCCTCGACTTCCTTCCTCCTTTCGGCCAACTACTCCATCTATAACCTACCCTCTTCTTTCTTTTGCTTTGTGGTAGACTTACAAGAACTAGCTGATAATTTTGAGGCCATGTGCCACTCTCTTGGCCAACTCTCCAGGACCATGACGATTGCATCATCCGTCTCCAGGTATGGAATATCATACCATTTTTTCTTCGGGTCCTTTTGCGCTCTAATGGAAACACAGTGGAAGTTTGCCTTGAACTCCACATATTCAAACAACTGCTCAAGGATAGTTGGTGAGAGTCACGACTTGTGTTTGATTGCAGCACAGATGCTTGATTCCATGAGGATCCAAAATATCTTACTATCCTTGATCCTTTGGGGGTCCTTTTTGGACCAGAGCAAAGCAAATTTCGCTACTTTTGGAAGCTCTACTACAATAGGAGGAAACTAACTGTCCTCCGGTAAATCACACACAACCAGGACAATTGACAGTAGCAACCATGCATAATGGAAGGTCTTTCTTTGGTCTTGTGATTCTCTATAGTTTGCAAGGAACTCACTGTAGAGGTAGTGCACCCAGTTAAATTGTATGCCCTCTATGCACTGGGCCGCTAAAGACATAACCAATGCCAATACTTCATTTGTGCGACACTCTCTCATTATTTTCCTCACCAGGATCTGGGTGGCGACCTTAACCACAAGGTCGGTTATGCTAGAAATGGAGTAGCCACATGGATTCTTAGCAAGATTGAACTTGTCCTTCATTCATTCAGCAAGGTCATGCTCACCCATATTTCCACCAAATGTCGTGGCTAGATTCAAGCCTGAATGTGAGAGCAAAGTGATCCTGTGGATCAACATTTCATTGATTGATATCGGTTCTTCTAACCACAAACACCCATTGTGCACCAATCATAACAACTATTTGATCACTATTAAAGTTATGGGTGTGCGGTTGTAATGTGACAACCATAGTAGGTTCAACAATCCTGCCTTGTCCACCCCTTTTATCCACTGTCTCAGCTTGACCGTGGTCACAATAGAGTCTTTATAGAAGACATGGTACATGAATACATCAGTCGCAAAGTGGGGATAGCACTATATATTTTCCAAATCCCAATCATCCATCTTTAAATGGGGGGCACGCTCTAGGCACAACCCTTCAAATGTGATCTTGTCTGGCAGCAACAATGTGTGAAGTGTGATTTTTCTCTCATTGAGGTCCTCTAGGACCTTCACCTTGCGTCGTTGCATAGGGAAATATTCTGGTAGTTTGGAGATAGGGTCTTCTTCCTCAACGTCAATGTCCTTTTCACCCATATCAACATTTTCCATGCCCACATCGATGTCTTCTATGTCCTCATTAGGTTTTAGGTCTACTACCTTTCCCTTCTCCTGTGTAGAGGATTTTCTTTCTGCAGGTGTTTTCTAGGTGATGCTCACATCGATTGTGCCGCTCTCTGCTTATCCTTCTTTGGTTTTGGACCCTCTCTGGTTGGCGTAGGCCTCAGCCTGGGTGACCTTGGAAATTTGGGTACTTCTGTAGGTACCTCTACACTCACTACCTCCAGGGCAGATCCCTCAGCTGTCATCGCTTCTCCAACACTTGCAATCTCCACGGGTGCTGACATGATGCTAGTTAAGAGCTCCTGAGTTTCCTTCAGAAATTTCTCAAATACTAAACTCACTACTAAAGGCTCGAAATAGTCAAATTCATGCATTCCTGATAGCTCAACTCTTCAATTACCAAAATGCCAAGTGTTTTCTATTGGGCGTCCATCTCTAATTTATAGTCAATTTTGAATGTGAATCCAATTATTCCCCCAAAAATATGTTCATAGATGCTAGAGTGGCGGCAGATTTTGAAAGATCTTGCTCTTAGATTCCGACATAAATGCTACCCGCCCTCTCCATTTATCCATTTTCCCACTTTGAAATCATGAACAATGACCATAACAATCACTTTTTGGCTGCGCTGCATGGTCGGTTATGCTCTTGACCTACGAGAAGATACCAGAATACTGAATATGTGAAGAAATATACCCAGAACAATAATAAATAGTAGCATGTATTTTATTGTTCAGAAAGGAAAGCAATGTTCACTTGCCTCTTCGAGGGGGCAACTTCCAATAGAGTTGGGCTCAATTACTAAATAAGAGACGACGCTCCTCATGGGAAGTCTCTATCCTTTATATAGGATTCATACATGCGATACCATGGGTTAGTACCATAGTTCTTATTAATACCATCTATCTAATACCGTGGCCCATTTGCAACTAACTGTGGCCCTTCTTTAAATGTGGGTCAACCACTTACAATTATTAATATGGGCTTTATTGATTCTTTAACTAACTATAACTATGACTCAACCTTATTACATAAATAAGGGGGCCAGGGTTGGACCTTAACATGCCCTGCCCCATAAAAATAACCTTGTCCCCAAGGCTGAAGGTGCAAAAACTGTAGAAGAACAGTGCCTGGTTCCCAGGTCGCATATTTTGGAGAGGTGTCTTTCCAATTGACGAGGACTTCCTTGATCGTGCAACCACACAAGTGTCGTTCTCACGTGTCACGAACCTATTCAGGTTGGAGACAAATTGAACATTCTTCATCTGATTCTGGTAGACTGGTTTTAATTTTGCAACGGTTCCCAACCACTTTCTTGAGGCATGAGACATGGAAGACGGGATGGATTTTTGTAGTGGGTGGCAAGGCTAGCTTGTAGGCTACTTCTCCAATGTGCTGAAGTATTTGATACAGTCCATATAATTTTGGAGATAATTTCTGACAATCCTTGTCTTTAAGTGATGTTTTCTTATATGGTTGCAGCCTCAAGAATACCTGATCCCCTTCTTGAAATTTGTGCTCTGAACGATGTTGGTCTGCCTGTTGCTTCATGTGATGTTGAGCTTGATGGAGATTCTCTTTGAGGTGGGTTGACATGGTTGCATAGTTCTATAGGAGTTGATCCACTGCTTGTACCTTCGAGCATCCCTCAATATAAAAAGTAGGTGAAGGAGGGAGTTGACCATAAACAACTTCATAAGGAGTCATTTTTGTTGTGGCATGATATTTAGTATTATACCACCATTATGCTAGAGGTAACCACTGTACCCATAGATGTTGCTTTTTTGAAGTGAAACACATAAGGTAGGTCTCTAGACATTTGCGGATTGCTTTATTTTGACCATTAGTTTGGGGATGATAGGAAGTACTAAGTTGTAGTTGGGTACCTTGTAGCCTAAAGAGTTCCTACCAAAAGTTACTGGTGAAGATTGGGTCACGATCAGACACAATGGAAGTGGGCATTCCATGCAATTTAAAAATTTGGTCCATAAAGGATTGCACCGCCAATGCTGGTGTAAAAGGGTGGGGTAGGGTTCAAAAATGAGCATACTTAGAAAGTTTGTCCACAACCACCATGATGATTGATTCATTTCTTGTCTTTGGAAGACCAGTAATGAAATCCATAGAAACCTCTGTTGGAGAGATAAATCCCCTCTACGGATAGAGGCGATCCCTACTAGCCCAAAAGGGGTCTAGCAACAATCAATCAATGCTACTCTGCAAGTTCCTAGTTACAATTAACAAGTGGGCAATGGAAACCTACTTGGATTCCAACGCTATGTTGACGAAGAGATGATCCTCTCACTCCTTCACTCCAGCCGATCACAATCCTCCACTATCCTCGTGGGCAGACACCTGCACAAGCAAAGAGAACAAACACAAGCGTAAAATCTACTAAAATCAACTATACATCAGTCAGAAAGGATGTAATTCACATTAAGCATTCATAAGACAAATGAGAATGGAACCATAACAGTAGTCATCTATGTTTTATTAATCAGAAATACAGTAAGGTACAACTAAGGTTCTGACGCTAAGTCCTTCTCTAGAGGGTCTAGCCAGCATGTCTCATAAGCATTCACCTTTGAAGGTAGATCTCCCAAGTCAAAGAGGTCTCTCTCTCACACAAGGCAACAAACTCATAACCTTCATTAAGCTTTATAGCAATCCTCACACAACACACCAAATGCCTACAAAGAGCAGCACTAATGCACTATGAATTCCTCTATATCAAAGTCTATATGTTCCAAACTAGCTGCTCATGGCAATGGTGGAGGCTTATATAGGAGAAGGAGTCTCCATGAATAGTGAAAGGATGAGATTTCCCCCAAGAGAAGTGGGTGACCAGGTGAACAAACATGCCAGAGAAAGGATGGCGACCTTTACAAACTTAACAACCAAGTCTGGAGTCATCTGGAAGGCTGGCTGTTGGAACAAACTCACCCAAACAGGATCAGCGCGGGTGCATAACTGGGCTGGCGCGCTGGCATCGCATCTCAATTACGGAAGAGGTCTGGTCAGCGCGATTTTACACAAGCGGACGGTGCTCTGTTTATGAAATTCGACCAGCGTGGAAAACCCGTGTGCTTCCGCGCTGGCAGCGCACCAGTTACACTATCATCCGCTAGTCAGCGCGTTATTTTAATAACAGTCGCGATGATCCAATAAACTTAGGCAAAGAGGGTTTTTTGGCCATTTCAGGGAGCATGAGCATGATGGATTAGGTTTTATAACACAGTAGGGAGACTGACAAGGAGACGATGACATTTTACTGTGTAACAACCTCTATCCAGATTGAGGCGGGGATGGGAAATGGCTGTAATGTTCCTGGGGATTTGACTGTTTCTCCTTTTTGGCGCTGACACACATCATACTCAGCTACAAAAGTAAGAATGTACTTTTTCATGCCTGTCCAAAAGAATGAATGTCAAGTGCAAGCATAAGTCTTCTGAAAGCCTAAATGCCCTACAGTGGGAGATGAGTGCAACTCTACCAAAATGTGACTTTTGAGGGTGGATGTTGGTGATATCACTGCTTTGTCCTTATAGCGAAGAATATCATCCTGCCAAAAGTAGCCTACTGTGGAATTTGGATCCACCTTCAATTTATTAATGAATTGAGAGAGAGTAAAGGATGTGAAAACCATTCCTTGCAAGCCTCTTCAATCCACTATGGAATGGGAAGAGAGATTGCTAGCACAGTGCCTTCCTCCTCAAATTGGTGTGATAAAGCGTCCGCTACGACATTTTCATGCCATTTCTTGCAAATTATCTCATAATCATATCCAGAAATTTTGGCTAGCCATTTATTTTGATGTGGTCAGGAAAGGAATTGCTCCAAAAAATATTTAAGGCTTTGATGGTCTGTGCAGATTTGGAAACGCCGCCGCAATAAGTATGGTTTCCAGGCATCCACTTCATTTAAGATGGCCATCATCTCCTTCTCATAGGTAGATTGTCTCAAATTTGTCCCACTTATTTGTTGGATAGTGAAGGCCAAGGGTCGACCTTCCTACACTAAGACAGCCCCACGACCCGTACCTGAAGCATCAAAATCAATCACAAAAGATTTGGGGAAGTCAGGTAGTGCTAATACAGGAGTGGAACACATGGCATGTTTGATAGCTATAAATTCCTATTGTGCTTCATCATTCCAAAGGAATGATTTTTCTTGAGAAGGTGAGTGAGGGGTCTAGCAATGCAACCATAATTGCAAACAAATTTGTGATAGTAGCAGGTGAGACCCAAAAATCCTCTTAAACTCTTCAAGGGCTTTGGTTGAGGCCAATAATGTATTTCCTTGATCTTTTTGGGATCCACCCTGACACCTTCACGCCCCGCAATGTGGGCCAAATACTCAAATTAATCCATGCAAAAAGAGCACTTTGACAGTTTGACAAACAATTTATGCTTCCAGAGTAGTTGCAAGAGCAGATCTACATGCTAAAGATGTTGTTCCCAAGTTAGGTTGTAGATGAGGATGTCATCAAAGAAATCAATAACAAATTTTCTAAGACATGGTTTGAGCAGGTGATTCATGAGGCTCTGAAATGTGGATGGGGCATTACAAAGACCAAATGGCATGATGAGGAATTCATAATGGCCTTCATGAGTTCAGAAAGCAGTCTTTGGAATGTCTACTTCTTTCATGCAAATTTGGTGATAGCCCAAGCAAAGGTCGAGATTAGTAAAGAATTGAGCCCCATTTAGTTCATCTAGCAAATCATCAACAACCGGGATGGAAAAATTATCTTTGACTGTCAACTTGTTGAGGTCCTTGAAGTCTAGACACATACGCCATTCCCCTTCTTTATTGAGCACCATGACCATAGGTGATGAATAAGGACTAATGCTAGGACAAATGACACTAGCTTCCAGGAGTTCCTTGATGATTATTTCAATTTCATTCTTTTGGGTGAAAGGATATCTATATGGGTGCACATTTGGTGGTTGTGCCCCTGGGACCAAAGTAATGCTATGATCATGTTCCCCTCTCGAGGGTGGAACCTCATGAGGCTTGTCAAAGACCTACAGATGGTTGTTTAAGACTTGTTGCATCTCAGGATGAATATGAAGAGAAGTGGGTTCGAAGGCTTAGATGGCATTAAATTGGACTATAACTCCATGGTGGCCCTTTTTTAACAATTTTTCCATCCTATGTGAGCTGATGATAGAAGGAGCACCTGCCTGGAGTCCACGGAGGGTATGTGTGTGGTTATTTTACTTAAAGCTCATATATAACTCCTGGAAATCCATTGTGATTAGGTCGAGTGTGCGGAGCCACCAACACCCAAGACAATGTCACACTCACCCATGTTGATGGAAAACAGGTAGGTCTTTAGGTGATAATCCCCCATTTGAATTTTGACATTTTCACAACGGTCTTCACATTTCATTGTCCCCCATCAACAATCTAGACCTAGAAATTAGAGATTGCTCTAACAAAACAATCCATTACTTCAGTGACTCTTTGATGGATAAAGTTATGCATACTGCCACTATCAATGGTTCCTCAGGCGTAGCCAAGAGCTCATTGTCTAGTTGGTTGCCCTCATCTTCCTCCTCTGGTCCCTTAAATGGTGGGGCTTCCTCAGATGAACTGTGATTAGTAGCATCAATTTGAAAGAATTTGGGTTCCTTGCATTTATGCCTCGAGGAGTATTTCTCATTATAATAGTAACACAATCCTTACTTTCTTCATTCCACCATTTTTGCTAGTGACACCTTTTGAATCTTAATTTTTTGGGTAGTGCTCGGAGCCTAGGTGGGGCATCCCTTGGCTATCAAATTTGGATGAGTCGACTAGGCTACTAACGCACATTCTACTTCATGAGCTGTCTTGCAGCTGCCAACCATGAGACAGGGTGTTGCAGTTGGATGTGGGCTTGTATAGCATCCTTGAGACCACTAATAAAATATTCCAAGTATAATTCATCTGCTAAACCTCCTGTGCGGAAGGCTAATGCTTCAAAGGCTTCAATATATTCACTATGCCTATCTATCGGAGCTTAGTAAGACGACCCAAAAAGTTTGATTCATGGTCAAAGTGATTAAAAAGGGCTTTTGAGAATATCTATCAAGTCATTGGCCTTGCATAGTAGTGTTGATGCCACTACCACCATTGCCATCATTCTTGGTCCAAGTATAGGCTTCCCCCACTTGCTTATTCACATCATCTCTGATGTGATTCAATGTGAAATATTGCTCCAATTGTGCTAGCCATATTGCCAGATGAGGGCCATCAAATTTATACATGTCCAGCTTGGGTGGTCGAGGCTGGGACTGTTGGTGGTTTCCATAGAAGTGAGGAGAATAGCTAGACTCACCCTCAAGGTTTTCATTAAAATCATATGCCTCCGATATTTCCCCCGACTTGCCCTTTGTGATTGTGTCATTTAAGGTCTAGATCTGCTTTGTTAATGCCTCCAACTTTTGTTCAAGGGTGTCTATCTTCTCATTCTCCATAACTTGAGCTCTAGTTTGTAGCATGCACAAATCTAGTGCACTTGTCATTACTGTGAAATTTTTTTATGACCACTCAAAATTTTGACACTGACAAGTGAATGGTACCACCTTGCTCAGCCTGTTGACCTGATTCTTATAGGCTAAGTCTCCTATAAGTGTCTTCGCTTAGGAATACTGCAATAGCCGATTCCTAAAAAAGTTAATTACGCCCAATGTTCTACGAGAATCATGCCCAAGTATGGCAACCACACAAATAGTCATATCTGTTGGCGAAACCCTCAACTACAAAGTATGAGTAGGAATATGGTAGTGATCAAACCCCTATTGCTAGATCTAAATGGTGGACCTAATTATTGCAACTTTTACAGAACCTAAACTGCTAGATCTGAATGGTGGATCTGATAGATCTGATTGGCGAATCTGATAGATCTGAATGGTAGATCTGATAGATTTGAATGGCATAACTGATTGTTGTGGCTGCAACAAAACCCAACCTGATCTGGCAAAGATGATGCATGATATAGAGAGAGACAAGGGAACTGTGGTCTCAAGGAGTGTTAGGTGCTACAGATCGCAATATACATGAGGGTCTAATAGTAGTACTTGGCCCAATCTTTCAGGGGACTAACCAATGAGGATCAACCATACCCTTAGCTGTACAACCTGACTACCCTATCGTATGCGTGAGTAATCTCCCCAAGTGCTATTCTTGGTGTATTATAGTAGCACGATGACCAATGGTTTATCTATGGTGAGGTTTCAAGAGAGCCTAGGGGGCTTCCAATATACCAAGAGGGTACTTGGAAGACAGTCTGTGCGCAGTTCTGTCTAATGTGCTACTACTCGAAGGGGTACCCACAGGGGTTACAAGGGAGTCCAACAAGTATGAACACATATTGTATTTCTAGTGTGCATGCCTCCCCAAATATAAAAGTTTATGTGCTCAACAATATATCCCATCATTTAAAGACGTCGAAACACGTCTCTAGCCAAAAAACGTTCTGCTAAAAATGGAGATCCCACCATCCCTAGAAAGTGCTCTGATACCACTTGTTATGCTCTTGACCTGCGAGAAGATACCAGAATAACAAATATGCGAAGAAATATACCCAGAACATAGAACAATAAGAAATAACAATATGTATTTTATTATTCAGAAAGGAAAGCAATGTTCACTTGCCTCTTTGAGGGGGAAACCTCCAATAGAATTGGGCTCAATTACAAAATAAGACATGATGCTCCTCATGCGAAGTCTCTATCTTTTATATAGGATTCATACATGCAACACCATGGGTTAGTACCATGGTTCTTCTTAATACCATCTATCTAATACCATGGCCCATTTGCAGCTAACTATGGTCCCTTCTTTAAATGAGGGTCAACCACTTACAATTATTAATATGGGCTTTATTGACTCTTTCACTAAGTATAACTATGACTCGACCCTATTACATAAATAAGTGGGTAATAGTTGAACCCTAACATGGTCTCTCCTTCAATAGTGCATCTGCCCTCACGCTTCTACTCACATTGTGACAACCCTCCATTCTGCACAGTTCCCCAATCGCGCAACTCTACAACCCAGGTAGTGTAGTTTATAGTCCCGTGCCTCCTTTCAGCTACTTGGAGCACTAAGACTGTGCTTCCACCACATAGTCATCTAGCTGAATCCCTGATGTATGGCTTCAATCGGCTACCATTCACCTTCCGTCGAAATGGCTCTCCATTCAACTTCACCAACTCAACTGCTCCACCATTGGTAATCTCCTTAATGGCATATGGCCCCACCCAATGGATCCGAAAGTTTCCTAGAAGTTTATCAAAATTGTTGTGATATATAATACTAAATCATTTACCTTGAAGGTGCACAGTTTGATGTGCCTATCTTTCCATGCCTTTTCACACTCCTTTTTTACTTGTTGATGGAATCTAGCAAAGATCCTATCTTCTTCTAGTTTTGTCAATTGCACGCCTTTCTTCTAGGGCTTCATGATATGCCATTCCTGTGATGCCGCTATGCATAGGCTAGGTACAATGTATTCCATTGGCATCACAACTTCAATGCCATAAACCAGCCTAGAAGGCATTTGTCTAGTCAACTTCTTACAAGTAATTTTGTAAGCCCATAGCACCACAGGTATGTGCACATCCCAGTCATTTCTTTGTGCATTTGAAACCTTCCTACGTACACTCTCTAATATCTTATTAAATGCTTCTAGTGTCCCATTAGATAGATGGTGATATGGCATACTAGTCTGATGGTAAACCTGAATTTCCTTTGTCTACATGTTGATCGTTTCATTAACAAAATGCATATCGTGATCACTCATCAATTTTTTTGGACAACCAAGCCTCATTAGTACATACTCAAAGATGAATTTCATTGTTGTTGTGCTTGTATATTCCTTTACAGGCTGCACCTCTACCCATCTAGTTAAATAATTAGTCACGATGATGATGTATCGCGCACCCATCTTCTTTCCTCGAGGCTGAATTGGTCCTACAAAGTCAATAGCCCACTTCTCGAATGGCGGTAATAATATCTACAGATTCAAAGGTAGCTCATCCCACCACAATAGTCTGCCAGTCCTTTTCCATGCATCACATGCCCTACAATACACTTTTGAATCCTTATGCAGTGTCGGCCACCACAACCTAGTGCGTAGAATATTCTGTGCTGTTGCTTTTCCTACATAATTTCCTCCCGTGGCTCCTCCATGAGCCTCAATGAGGATGTTGTTTCGTTCAAATTATGGGACATAATGTCACAGTATTTCATCTGATCCCATTTTGTACAAGTGCCCTGCAATGACAGAAAAGTCTACGTCGTGCACCACCAATTCCTTCTTTTGTTGGCTAGTATATCCTTCTGGAGCCATTCCCATCATTAGGAAGTTATAATATCTTCAAAATGACTTTCCGTGACACATGCCACAAAGAGTTGTACGTCAGGCAATCCTTCCTCCAAATAAGTAGGCTTCTCTTCTGTTTCAATGCGCGATAGATGATCTTGTTTAGCATTCAATTGTCCTAGTTTCACAATAACTTCAAAATAATATTACTGAAAAAGCAACAACCATCTGCATATTCCCCCCCCCCACCCAACATAGTCTTATTCACCAAGTAATTCAATGCAAAATGGTCTATATACATCTTAAAGTGTTCACCTAGCAAGTAGTGCCTGGACTTTTGGAGTGCATATACCATAGCTAGACCTTTGCATTTTGTCATTGAATAATTCTTCTCAGCTTTACATAGCTTGCTACTTGCAAACGCTATAGGATGATCCAGTTCTCCCTCATTGGCGTTTGTCGATACTGCTCCTAGGACAATACATGATGCATCCACAGGCACATGAAATTCCTTCTTCCAATCCAGAAAGACTAGGATTGCCATGGTGACCATTTTCTCTTTTAGCACTTCCAAGCTCCTTTGGCATTCTTCATTCTAGCAGAATGTAGCATCCCTTTTTAACGGTTTCTCCATCAGTCTGCTAATGTAGGCATACCTTTTGATGAAATTTCTATAGTACGTTGTGTGCCCGAATGTTGCATGCAGCTATTTCACACTTCTTAGTGCCTCCAAATTAATTATAACCGCAATCCTTGAAGGGTCTACCATCAAGCCTTGTCTGCATACCACGTGACCTAGCAAGATCCCAAAAGGGACATAGAACAAGTATTTCTTCAAATTCAATGTGATATGCTACCTCTGGCATGTATCCAACATCAGGTGTGGGCTAGCTACATGGCGCTTTACCAACCCAAACATCGTCCAATCATCTAAGTATACTTCCAGAAACTTATGGATGAAATCCTTGAATGCCACGATGACCACATGCGAAAATATCATTGGTGCATTCTTCAAATCAAATGGCATTACTTTATACTAGAAGCACCCCCACTCAGTGGCAAAGTTCATCTTAATTCTATCCTTTGGCGTGATCTTGATCTAATAGTACCCCAAGGATCCACCTATGAATGAATATGCCTCCTATCCTTCTACATTATGTAGTACCTCGTCAGTGAATGAAGTTGGGAAGGGATAATGTACGCAGGTGTCATTCAACTTCCTAAGATCTACACATATCCTTATTTCATCATTTTGTTTCTTGTTGTGAACTACCATTAGGCTTACCCAATCAGACTCTTGTACTAGTTTAGTGATGCCTGCTGTAAGCATTTTATCCAGCTCCATATTTAAATGGGGGGGTGCGCGCCAGGCATGGGCCTTCAAATGTGATCTTGTCTAGCACCAATTCTATGTACAGTGTGATTTTGCTCTCATCGAGGTCCTCCAGGACCTTCACCTTGCGTCAGTGTGGAGGGATGTATTTTGAGAGTTTGGAGATAGATTCTTCCTCTTCAATTATCAATGTCTTTTTCCCCCATATCAATGTCTTCCATGCCCATATCAATGTCTTCTATGTCCTCGTCAAGTTCTAGGTCTACTACCTTTCCCTTCTATTGTTCAGAGGGCTTTTCTTTCTGTGGGTGTTTTCTAGGTAATGCGCACACTGGCTGTGCCGCTTTCTGCTTAACCTTGTTTGGTTTTGGACCCTCTTTGCTCGGCATAGGCCTCAGCCTGAGTGACCTCAAAAATTTGGGTACTTTTGTAGGTACCTCTCCACTCACTACCTCTACGGCAGATCCCTCAGCTGCCATCGCTTCTCCAACACTTCTGATCTCCACAGGTGCCATCATGATGCTAGTTAAGAGCTCCTAAGTTTCCTTCAAAAATTTCTCAAATACTAATCTCACTACTAAAGCCTCGAAATAGTCAAGTTTCATGCACGCTTGAGAGCTCAACACCTCAATTCCCAAAATGACAAGTGTTTTCTATTGGGCATCCATCTGTAATTTATAGGCAATTTTGAATTTGAATCGACCGTTCCCCTAAAAATATGTTCATAGATGCTAGAGTGGTGGTAAATTTTCAAAGATCTTGCTCTTAAATTCCGACTTAAATGTTTCCCCCTCGCCCCGCTCCATTTATGCATTTCCCCACTCTCAAATCATGAACAATGACCATAACGGACAATTTTTGGCTACCCTGCATGGTCTCTCCTTCAATAGCGCAACTCCCCTTGTGCTTCCACTAACACTGTGAAAACCCTCCATTCTGCACAGTTCCCCAATCACGTAGCTCTACAACCAGGCAGTGTAGTTTATAATCTCGTGCCTCCTTTGAGCTGCTTGGAGTGCTAAGATAGTGCTTCCATCATATAGTCATCTAGCCAGATCCCTGATGTATGGTTTCAATCAGCTACCATTCACCTTCCGTGGAAATGGCTCTCCATTCAACCTCACCAACTCAACTGCTTGCCCATTGGTAATCTCCTTGATGACATAGGGCCTCAGCCAATGCATCCAAAATTTTCCTGGAAATTTAACAAACTTGCTTTCATATAATAATACTAAATCATTTACCTTGAAGGTGCACAGTTTGATGTGTCGATCTTTCCATGCCTTTTTGCACTCCTTTAGAAGTTGCTAAAGGAATCTAGAAAGGAACCTATCTTCTTCCCATTCTGTGAGTTGCATGAGCCTTTTTTCTAGGCCTCCGCGATCTACCATTCCTGTGAATTCCACTATGCATAGACTACCTACAATGTATTCCTTTGGCATCATAGCTTCAACATCATAAACTAGCCTGAAAGGCATTTTGTCTAGTCAACTTATTACAAGTTGTTTTGTAAGCCCATAGCACCATGGGTATGTGCACATCCTAGTCATTTATTTGTGCATTGGAAACCTTCATCAATGCACTCTCCAATATCTTATTAAATGCTTCTATTGTCCCATTAGCCAAATGGTGATATGGCATACTCTTCTGATGGTAAACATAAATTCCTCCATCAACATGTTGATCGTTTCATTAATATAATTCATACCGTGATCGCTCATCAAAATTTTTGGACAACCAAACCTCATTAGCATGTACTCAAAGATTAATTTCTCTCTTGTTTTACTTGTACAGTCCTTCACATTCTACACCTCTACCCATCTGGTTAAATACTTAGTCATGGTGATGATGTACCACACACTCGTCTTCTTTCCTGGAGGCTGAGTTGGTCCTAGAAAGTCAATCGCCCACTTCTCGAATGGCTATAAAGATATCTGCAGACTCAGAGGTAGCTCATCCCATTGTGAGAGTCTGCCAGTCCTTTGCCATGCATCAAATGCCCTACAATATGCTTTTGAATCCTTATGCAGTGTCGGCCACAACAAACTAGTGTGTAGAATATTCTATGTTGTTGCTTTTCCTGCATAATGTCCTCCCGCGGCTCCTCCATGAGCCTCAGTTAGGATTTTGTTTCATTCAAATTCTGGCACATAACATTGCAGTATTTCATTTGATCCCATTTTCTATAAGTTCCCTGCAATGACATAAAAGTCTACCGCGCGTACCACAAATTCCTTCTTTTGTTGGCTAGTATATCCTTTTGGACCCGTTCCTATCATTAGGAAGTGTATAATATCTTCAAAGTGACTTTCCATGACACGTGCTACAAAGAGATGTACATCCCACAAAGAGCCACATGTTAGGTACTCCTTCCCCCAAATTAGTAGGCTCCTCTCCTATTTCAATGCACGACAGATGATGTTGTTTGGCATTCAATCGTCAGGGTTTCACAATAACTTCAAAATCATATTCCTAAAACAACAACAACCATCTGCATATTCCCACCCCCCAACATAGGCTTGTTCACCAAGAACTTCAATGCAAAATGGTTTATATACATCTTAAAGTGTCTACCTAGCAAGTTGTGCTTGAACGTTTGGAGCGCGTGTACTATACCGAGACCTTCATGGTCTATCATTGAATAATTCTTCTTGGCTTTAGATAGCTTCCTACTTGTGAACACAATGGGATGATTAAATTCTCCCTCACTAGCATGTGTGAGTACTGCTCCCAGCGTAATACATGATGCGTCCACATGCACATGAAATTCCTTCTTCCAATCTGGGAAGACTAGGATTGTCGCGGTGACCATTTTCTCCAATCTCCTTTGACATTCTTCATTCTAGCATAATGTAGCATCCATTTTTAACAATTTCTCCATCGGTGCAATAATCTAGGCATACCTTTTGATGAAATTTATATAGTACGCTATATGCTTAAATGTTGCGTGCAACTATTCCACACTTCTTGGTGCCTCCAAATTGATTAAAATCACGATCTTCAAAGGGTCTACCATCAAGCCTTGTCTGCATACCACGTGACCCAGCAAGATCCCAAAAGCGACATAGAACAAGCATTTCTTCAAATTCAGCGCGATGTGTTACCGCTCGCAAGTATTCGACATCAAGCGTATATGAGCTACATGGTGCTTTACCAACCCAAATGCAATCCAATCATCTAAGTATACTTCCAAAAACTTATGGATGAAGTCCTTGAATTCCATGATGGCCATGTGTGAAACGATCATTGGCACGTTCTTCAACTCAAAATGAATTACTTTGTATTGGAAGCACCCCCACTCCATGGGAAATGTCATCTTACTTCTATCCTCTGGCGTGATCTTGATCTAATGGTAGCCTGAGAATCTATCTATGAATGAATATGCCTCTTGTGCTCCTACATTATCCATCGCCTCATCAATGAATAGATTTGGGAAGCGATAATGTACATAGGCATCATTCAACTTCCTAAGATCTACACATGTCCTTATTTCATCATTTTGTTTCTTGTCCTAAACTACCATTTGGCTTACCCAATAAAACTCTTCTACTGGTTTAGTGATGCCCGCTGCAAGCATTTTATCCAACTCTAAGAGGACCCTTTCCCTATACTTCGGGTTGAGGCGGTAAGGTTTTTTATTAATTGGCTTCACGTCTAGTTTTAGAGTGAACTTCATGACACCCAAGTCCCCTATTATCCCTTTCTGATATGAAAACTTCCTAGGGAACAAATTCTGATATTCGCGGAGAAAGTTGGCAACCTTATCTATTGTTGCATTATCCCAGTAGTCCCAAATCTTCACAAACTGTGGCTCTGCTTCCATGCAAATGTTCACTTGTCTAGTTTTGAGAGACAAGGTGATGTCTAGTTTCTCTAGTTGTGGTCTTTCAACTTCATGGTGACCTTCAGTCTGTGGAATATTAATATTCCTCAGGTATTCATCTTCTTCTTCCATTATCACATTATAGCACTCCAATGTGTGTCTCAACTTGGTAGTCCAATCAGGTTGAATCAAATCTAGAGGGTCCTGTGGTATCTTGAAGATTGCTGCCTTGACCTCCTACAATGCTTCATCAATACATTCAAATCCATCCTCAAATCTCAATGTCATAAAAAATCCTTGGCACAAAACATCCCATTCTTCAGTGTGATGGAAAAGCTCTCTCTCAAAGTACCAATTCATCGGTATAACATCCAAGGTGTGAAAAAACAAATTTACCCACTCTGACTGAGGCTATGCTCCATACACTTTGGTCCATTTGGCTAAATGGTCATGCAAGTCGTTCCTCCCATCATGTTTTTCTATTAGCCATACTTGTGGGTGACTAAACTACACTCTCATCATATTTATGTACATGTGCCAATCATTAAAATTATCCTTGTGTGTACCCCACCATCTTGTACGTGTAGCGTGTAGCACCCATTCCAAGGCCTAGAAGCGGTGCTTCTCTGGCACTTTTCTCTCAAATGTATCCAAAAAGTTATCAACATTAGTTAGACCATCATAGTGAGGAAAATTTCTTACCTCTGACGATACATAACGCAACAACTTGGTCATCATATTACATCGAAATGTAGATACTTCATGCAATCGATTATGCAAGTGCTCCAACTCCTCGTCTGAATCTAATTTGCAGGAAATTTTATGGTCCCATGCAATATGCCCATCCACTATAGGATTCATCCAATTCTAATCTCACGTCGTTACCTTGTCAATTTGGTGCAAATTGCCATCACTTTCATAATCGTGGACTGGTTTATTATAGCGCAGTCCTTCTACAGGGTCCATGGTAACCACTGCACGGAGCGATTTCTTCTCAAATATCATCTTTTTCTTCTTCAAATTGATTACCCCATTGATGTCAGTGGCCTAGTTGATCCTAAGGAGCATGGGGTAGGGATTTCTATCATCCACAATCTTTATTACGTCAAAGTTAGCTAATGCATTCGTGCCCTCAATATCAACTATTACTTCCTACAATATTCCCACGGGGATGATTTTATACTGATTTTCCATTCTTAGCTAAATCGGAGACCATTGTAGCACATGTATCCCCATCCTCTCCCACGTTTGTTTCGACAAAACATTCGCATCCAACCCGAGATCTAGAATAACTTGATCCATCTCATATTCTCCTATCTGCACAGTGAGCCTCATCTCATACCCCATTCTCACCTTATACCTGTCATTTTTCCTAACTATTCGTAGTCTGTCAATAGCATTTTCCTTCCCAATGCAATTATTGATCAGTTCCTACAATCCCTTCATAGCCTTGCTATCATGTAGCAGCATCATACAGGTCGCTAAGAAAGCAGTAATCATGGAGCAGTCCATTTCATCAATCGACTTCTCTTAACTTCCTGAGGTAGAGGCCTTAGCGAAGCTTTTCTTCACTTCCATAAACATTTCTCTTGCATGTTCTAGATTAAATCCAGTCTCTTTTTCTGGGGCTTTCTGAACCCACTCACCTTCTTTAGGTTGCTTCCCCTTATCTTCACCAGTCATCATTCCACTCAACAACACAATATTTACCTTAGGATCTTCCTCGCCAGGCTCATCCCTCATCATCTACAAGTTTTGAGTCAGTTGAGCCCTCTTTTCACGCATTTTAGCTAGAAATACCGAGCAATCCTCCGTTGTCTGGTAGTCTTTCACGTAGTGTCTTGGTCCCCCATAGTTTTAACAAATTAACTTCTCCCAACCTCTACCAGGTCCTCCTCCACCTCAACGTGGTCTACGCCCCTGATACTCACCTCGTGGTCCCGTAGTGCCTTGATCCGGAGGCTAAGTTTCTACCTACACCCTATATTTTCTATCCATCATTAATTCATAACTACAACAATTGCGCTCATCATGACCCACTAATTGACAAAATTTGCAGAAGAGTTGTTGCAGTGTCTGTACAAATTTCTGCAACAAATGGAAATTATCTGTCACATGTTTTCTAGCTACCTGGAAAATAACTCACCATAGCATGGGTCCTGTACTTAGCGCTACTGGAGCTTCCAACCTCAGAGGCATTAGTCCCCGTGCTACAACATAATTTGCAAAAACTAGACAATGATCTTTATCATGCCCCTAACTTTTGGACTTCAGGCACCAAGCTTCTTCACACACCTTGAGCTGAGCTATTCTATCTTTCTTCAAACTGCATTTCTAGGCAAAGGTTCTACAACTACACATGAATTTGTGGAACCCCATTATTAGAATCTTCCATCGATGTCTCATGTAATCTCATCGGAATTTCTAGGGCTTCAACTTGGGTCCTAATCTTTTGTTGTGATAGTGCAACCCTTAGATGAGGCAGGAGTGAAGCCACAAATCATTTGTGGTGCTACCCATCAGTCAGATTCATGTAAGCTTCGTGGATTGTACACTTCAATCTCTAGTCTAGATCCTAGGGTGTCTCACTAGGCTTCATCATGATCTCTTTGAATCCCACAATTGATTGCACTTCACAATTAGGTCTACTAAATTCCTTATTCAGCACAGTCTGGATATCTACCAATGTTGATGTTGTGTTGTCAGTGCAGTACTTAATGTACCATGTTAGTGCGCAATCCTAAAAATCACTAACCAACATTGCTTTCTTCATTTTATCATCCATGATACCCTAAGCTTCCCATACAACCTTCACCACGAACCAAAATTGGTCCAGATCTTCATTTCCCAAGCCCTTGAACACATATAGCTTTACTGAGTTCGCAATATTGAATAGTGATGGAGGTGGCGGTGGTGTAGGCAAAGGTGTATGCGATGGAAGTGAAGATGGAGGTGGTGCGGGTGGATGGGGTATTCACTGGAACACTTACTTTATCAATTGAACAATGCTCTATGGAGATGCCTTTGCTACTTCCTCGTCGTCAGTCGAAGTAGGTTCAATTAGTGGGCTATATTCAGGCCATGTTTTCCCTTTGCTCCTGAATGTCCTTCTAGTTCGTGTAGCCTCAAACCTCAAGGTAGCCACATAACCCACTTTTCACACAGAAAAATCTTAATCCAAGTATTTAAGGCCTTTAAATACCTAGCTCACAGCCCCTTGAAGAAGTGACGCTCTGCTTCGATCTAACTGACTGAGGTATCGACCGTGAACTCTATCACGAACCCTCCTATGATAGGATCTAGCCAATGATTGACAAGGCATGCGATCTTATCTTTAGAGGGTTCTAATCTACAAACTAACTCTGAGGTTTAGAATACTCGACAGTCAAGGCCCCACCTTCCTTGGCCGTTTGCCAATTTCGCGATCCACTCGTACAAATTGATCGTGAAGGAACGTAAGAAGATCTCATGTATCTCTACGTAGATGTATCTGTCCAACCACTATTCTTTCATCAATCACGGATTTTGGTTCTCTCGCACCATGAATTCATGGATATTTCTATCCAACCAGTCTTCCATCTCCTTCTTAGATGGATTCTATTGATGCGACATCACACATCTGACTATGAAAATCCTAGTCCCGACATCGAAACCATTTTTTGGCTTGATGGGCCCTAACCGAGGCTTCGCATTAACTAGCCAAGAAAATCCATACGCTGATGGCCCTTTGGGCATTACTCTGTGGAACACAGACAGTCTCACCCAAAGCAGTATGGGGGGATGTAGGAACCAAGTTTCCACATCCTGAGATAGTTTTGATGCCATTTTATACCCTAACCCTTCCTTTGCGCAAACCAATAAGCCCCTTAAGGCTTGTCAATATACTTCTCTTATTCGACTTCAACACCTTCGCCAATGTCTGTGATTGTCCTTTGTGTACCCTGAATAGCCAATTCAGACACTTACTCACCTCTGTAATTACCCTTACCTCTGTGTCTACCCAGACTAGCTTAAGTATTGGAGAACTTGAACATGCATTATGATTATTTCTGTGTAAAAAAATATTCTTACTTACGTTTATACGACAAAGTAAAACACATACATTCATGCATCAATACAACAATAGATCATAATCCCAGTATCCGACATAAAATAATCACATACATTCACAACATAAGTTAAATAGCTCATACAAAGGTATCTCCAGAATAATTCACTTTATTGATGGTTCAAATCTTCAGTATAGACTCTAACCTCCCTGCACAGACAATTGTAGGGGTCTGCACACTCAACTGTGAACTTCTATCCTAGGCCTCTTCACACACAGCTACAAAGCCTCTTTCCTACACTAAGACTCTTCACCCTTATCTCTCACAGACCCATTACCTCAATCAATTACCCAAAAAATTACTAAGAAAGCCAACACAAGTTACCTAAACTAAGGGTGGAAACCCTTTTTGACTCTTTACATCTTTGCACTTCGAGACCAAAAAATGCAGAGACTTTAAACCATTTATATGAAAATTGGGTTTTTAGCCCCGAAACTTGGGCTTTTAACCTCAAAATTGACCCTAGGGGACCTCTTCCCAACAATATGCCACCTCAGATAGTCAGGCCAACAAGACAAACTCTAGAAATCTATCCAGTCCAACAAGAAAAGTAGGAGTATGTGGAAACTCTAGAGAAAAGAGCACATCAAAAGGAAAAATTTTCTCATTATGAAATGGGAGAAACTTTAGCAACAAAACAAAATATAGAATAGGAACACGACATTAAAGAAAATATAAAACAAGATATATATGAGTTGGAGGTTCTTAAAAACTATTTAATTTAAGAAAGGGAAGCAACAATGGTTTAGAATGAGACACTCATAACTCAAAATGACAATATTCCTCTATACCTCTGTAATTGGTACAAAAAGAATAAGAAACTTAAATTTCAAAATAAGTTTCTTAAAAATAGGGTTAGAGGATTACAAGGGTGAACTATAATGAAGAAACCAAGTACCATGTTTGGAATTAAGAAGAATAATGAGAGTACTAGCTTGGATCTACTTGCACAAGAATCAAAGATCATTGACTAAAGGAGGAAGGAATAACTAGTTTTTAAAATTTTGGTGCATGAGGATATGCAAAACCTTTGGTGGGGGAATGTTGAAGTCTAGAATTGTTTTTCCCTCTTATTTCATCTTCTTTCACCTTCTTATCACCAATTTGTAGCAAACTCAACATATTTAATTTCAAGGTCACCTCTCAAAAAGGTATTCATCATCCATAATTATAATCTCTACTTCTTAATGAATTATGATGAAAATATTCTTACAATTACAAAATTACAAACATTCTGCAACTCATATTTGTTTAAATAGAGAAATCCATTGTTAGACATGTTGTGACACTCTAGTAAAGGGAAAAAGACTACCAAAAGGTAATAAATGGCTTCTAGATGGATAACCACCTACTGAAATCACTTGGCAAGCTATCCAGGTTAAGCAAATCTTGAAGGCAAAGGAAAATTCAAAACTGAGAACCACGTGTAGAAATCAAACACATGTAGCGGAGAAATAACAATCATTAAATGAATGAGACTGAAGATTGGATTAACTGACAAGATTTTAGATCGAGATAAAATATCTTATGACTTGACTTTCAATAACAATTCATTAAGAGATTGAACTCTAAGATAAATTGGTCTCGTAGGTGTCGAAATGATTCATAGCATATCGACTTAAAAATATTTCAAAGTCTTTTTTTAATTTTTATGAATGTTGTAAGAGAGATAACAGACATAATGTTATTATTACTAAGTTTAGAGTTATTTCGTGGAGAAGAATGATAATTTGTTTTATAATACAAATAATTATTGTTTTCCATGCGTGCATAAATAACTTTTGATCACTAATCAAACTTGCACTCTGGGAGGGTCCCTTGTATGATGTGAGGTCTTATTCATAGTTTTTGTTTTTTTTCCAACATTATCATTTATTTTAGGTGTTTGTTTTCCATTATAGTTACATTTCTGATTATTTTCATTTGGTTACATAGTACTCATAAACATAAAAGTATTAAAAAGGTTTCAGTTATTGAATCAATCTTCTTTAAAACACTTGATCATTTGATAGTTTAAAAATTAATTTCTTAATTGTTAATGAAACACTTTTAAGAGGATAATTATGCACACAAGTAATCATTCTCAAGTTGTAAATATTTTCATTTCTATAAGCAGATCCTTTTATGGCAATTTCCTTCCCATGTAATTAATTTATAATATTTTTTATTGCAATGTAGCAGAAGAGTTTCCTTATACAAGATAGAGTAGAATGCTTTGAATTATGAAAAATAGAGTTAGATTGCCTCTTTTGCGAACTTTGGATTTTCAACATGTTACCTTCATAGAGGAATGTTTCGAATTCTACAATTTAAGATAGATTTTCAATTTCTAGAAAGAACAGTTTTTCAATTTAGTTAATTAGGAGCTAGTATAACTTTAGAATGAAAGAACATGTCTATGATTACTCTTTAATTTGTGTCCATACTTAAAAAAAGTTTAATTTCTAGAAGCAATTAGTCCACAAGAAGAATCCTAGCATATATAGTGAACAAAAATTTGACAAGTCCATGAATCCTGGTTGACAATTAATAAAGGAAATTAAGAACAATTAATTTATCAAACACTTAGTAATTTTTTTTCTTTTAGAAAAAGGTACATTACTTGGGACATGTCATTTCCAAGGACGGTATAACAATGGATTGCAAAAAGATAAGATGTTAGATTTTAGGCATGTTATATGCTAGAGCAATTTATTTAATTTCTTTTCCATTTTAGCAATCACAATAGCATAAAGGTAAACTGCAGATAGAACATGAATATAAATCACAGAAGACAAGAAAGTACAAGAGGACACAAGATGTCGCACAAGCTAGGGACAATCCCCACAATGTGTGGGGAAACCCTTTGATCAAATCTTCTTTTATCTTCAAAGTTCAGCAAAGAAAGAGAGAGAGAGATAATACATTTACAACATAAGTCAACACTTGACTTCTTTAGATCATTTCATATAATGATGAGATCAGTTGAAGAAATTCTACTTCAACTGATTCTCAAGGTGATGGCTTCACCTATCATAGTATTGCATCTTGGTCCACTTGCTGCACCACTGCATATGCTGCACTAATCATGATTATCATCATGCTGCCCTTCATGTCCATGATCTCATTGATCATGCTACTAGCCATGCTCCATGTCATCATGCACTTATGTTACCCATCACACCACTCATAATGCTACTGTTATATCTTCTTGATGCTTCATTATACAACCATATACACATCAACCCTAGATGCTTGCTATGGCTTGCAGCCTAGCAAAGCAGCTAGGCTATAGTCCCACGCAATACTCTACACAATCCCATTATTTTCCGTAAATGGTTTGCTCATGGATACGCTTGACTACGTTCATATGTGCTGCCTTGACTTCCATACATAGCTTATACCCTTGACTACATGGTAAGGTGTGACAGAGCATTCCATCCACCCCATCATATGATATCCACGTATAAGTCAGGGCACGACTGTTTTCCATCCACGTAGTCTTTGCTACATATATAGCTAACTGTGATGATTGTGTGACCACTATAGCTTCATTCCCATATGCGTATATGACTTGACCATGCCTACACAACGTTTAACCATGACTGCAGTGTATATATGACTACCTAGTGTATCCATATGCATTATATCATTTCTTGATCATGAACAGCATGTCGATGGTATTATATCATGGCCACCGTCCTGATCAAGAACACCATGTAGATACTACTACATTACTACAACTCATGTCCAGTGTAAATATATGTATATATAACTATGACAGCCCATGGTATAACCATTCATGAAGAACTGCGTGTAATTCTATGCATATATTATATCATGGCCAACATCCTGATCAATACCGCGGCTCATTTCCATATATATAACTATGACAACACATGATATAACCATTAAGGAAGACCTACGTGTATTACTGTGTGTATTGCAGTTTATATGTTTCCACGAATGGCGTAGGGTTTCACTCCCTTGATGATTGTGTATATATGAAAGTGGTTCCATATTCACGTCACTTCTCCTCCATAGTTGTGCATAGATTTAGGGCAAGCATGTGAAAACATAGATCATCCTTATATGCCTGCATAGTTATGGTTGTGTTCTCCATAAGGGCATCATCATATTAGGCCAGCGTAATCCATAGTGTATCTCCTTCTCCAAAAACCCAAGAAGTGGAGAGGAGATCGCTTCAGGTGAGTTACAAATGACTTCAAATCATGTTCTATTTATACTAACGTGTAGGTGATGAATAGACACGTCTATTAGGCTTTTGTGTCTACTCAAGTTGCCAGTCGGCTAGATGATAATTCCATAATCTAAATAAATTCATATCTCCATAAATACTTATCAGAATAGGATGATCTTTGGATCAATCCTACACCTCTCGACGAGAGGGATCCAATAAATATATCAGCTACCATAAATAAGCTGACCCACATGGATTTTGGCCATAGTTTCCAATTTAACACTCCCTCTCAACTAGGGAGAACTCCATCCGTTGATCTATATGTCTGACTGTACTATCTCTGCCATCAGTGCCATGCATTGCTCTACCCAGCTCTTCTCAGCACTACTCAGCTCCTCAGGATCTGCTTCGCTATGCTTAGTTCTATTGGCTCTGTTGGCTATGCTCTGATCTGCTCAGCTTTGATGGCTCAACTCTGCTCTGCTCAGCTCTGTTGGCTCTTCTCTGCTCTGCTCAGCTCTGTTGGCTCTGCTATGGTCTACTCAGCTTTGCTGGCTCTACTCTACTCCACTCAGCTCTGCTGGCTCTGCTCAACTCTACTTAGCTGTACTAAGTTATGAAGAAGAAGAATTGATCAAGAATGTCTCATACCATTCTCCACTGACCCGAAGTCAATCTTAGAGTGTGTACCACTGGTCCCAGACCAGTCTCAACTAACCCAAAGTTAGCATCATAGTGGGTACCACTCCTACCATTGGTCCCAGACTAGTTGTGTACTGACATAAAGTTAGTCTCACAGTATGTACCACTGGTCCTATACCAGTCTCAACCGACCCGAAGTCAGTGTCATAGTAGGTACAAATCCTACCACTGGTCCCAGACCAGTCCTACACTGATATGAAGTCAATATCAAAGTATGTACCACTGGTCCCAGACCAGTCTCAACCGACCCAAAGTTAGCATCATAGTAGGTACAACTCCTAACACTAGTCCCAAACCAGTATCATAGGCTAAGAGAGTGTACTAATGGTTATAGATCAGTCTCAACCGATTCGAAGTCAGTGTCATAGTATGTACCACTCTCAATGGTCCCAAACCATTCCTACACTAACACAAAGTCAGTCGCAGAGTATGTACCACTAGTCCCAGACTAGTCTCAACTGACCCGAAGTCAGCATCATAGTAGCTACAACTCCTACCACTGGTCCTAGACCATTCCATTGATCCCAGATCAATGAAGGTCATCCTAGCATAGGGATTACGATAGATACAATGATGCATCTATCAATACTATTATGGTCCCTATCTTCATTTCCCTACTCGTTGATCAGATGAGAGGTACTTCCCATGAGACCCTGACTGCATGGGTAGGATACCTCGATAGGAGAACTTAATCAATCCTATCCTCACAGGAGAAATAATCATCCTACTATAATTTCCATGGAGAAAACATCATCCAGGCCTCATAGGAGAACTAATCATCTTGCTACAATCGCCATGGAGAACACATCATCCAAGCCTCATAGGAGAACTAATCATCCTGCTACAATTGCCATGGAGAACACATCATCCAGGTCTCATAGGAGAACTAATCATGCTACTACACAGGAGAACAAATCATCCTATTCCACAAGAGAGCGAATCTTCTTGTCCCAGTATTCACCACCAGGGGAGGGTGGGTCACCCTGTGGTCATATGTTGTTCTAGTAAGAATCGCAAGCCCCTAGAGCTCCTAGAGCTCAACGTATGCAACATGCAGGACCCTTGTACAAGGTTTTCTGGATGACTCCAAGTCATTCAAAAAAATCACAAATTTGATACTTCCACTGGGGCTTTGTCAAAAAGACAGCGACCTACACATCAGTCTCAATGCAATGGAGCCAGCTTGCTCATCAACTTTCCATATCCTAGATAAGGCAGTATCTGATGTCTATCTACTGGAGCAATTGTTGAATACAATATTCCTCAATAATCGAATCCCACCTATGGTTGTTATAGAGAATCACAGTGGTATTCATCATGTGTACAAATCGCTCACTGAAGAGCTTTCCCAACCAAGTAGCTTCATACAAGATCGTACTCGTAGATATGTATCCATTCTTTGGTGGTGCTTACAACAATCGACTTTTGCTTCCTAATCATTCATGATATTGAAGCAAAATCCAAAGAGAAACAACACTAAGAAGTGCTCCAGTGATCCTCCACAATGTCTGTCTAATCAATATTTGAATAATCATGCAATTTTATATTTCTATCAGTGTACCTAAATCCATCAGTGATTGTGCCCTGAAGACATCTCAGAAGATTCTAGGCACCACTCTTGTGAGGCTCAACCAAATATGAGCTCCCCATGCTAACTGCAAAACATATGTCCAGAAGTTCACAAAGAACTTTCCTAAGTCTGTTTCGACATTATAACTCTATAACTTCATTGAGGTAGTCACGGTCTTGCAATTTATCATTTCACATCCGGTGTCCAACTCCCTCTTGCTTCTACAAGTGAGAGGGTCTGCATAGGTCATCCTCATAAGGTGTTCGTATGAGAGGTATATCATCCACAACCTTTGGATGGTTTTGATCCATTTCACTCCTAGTGAATCTCAGATTTATTAGATAGCTATCAATCCTCTCATACTATGCCCAGGGTGTTTAGCTTCAAGCCATAGAGGGCTTTCTTCCACCTGCATATGTGAGATTCTTGATTATCAATCTCAAACTCCTTGGGTTGTTCCACATCTATGGACTTTCTACATGAGGGGAATGGTCCCCTTGTAAGATTTTCCTTCGGTACATCTAAGAAATGTACTTTCATGCTCTTTTTGAATTCAGGCTTCCCTGTCACCATCTGACTCATAGACCTCTGGTGCTATGTGTGAACAGACATGGTACCTAGTCGACTTCCTGTAACTTAATACAACCCTAAACTCAAAAGCATCTTTGAAACTTCTATTTTCAAACACGTACCTTTCCATTGATGATTGCCACCTTAAAACCTTCGACTTTCATTCCTGGGGTTCCTTGCTTTGAAGAGTCGACCGTATCCTTGATGACTTGCATCTCTGCCATTCGGACACTCTTTCACATAAGGGTCGAACTTATCATCAAGACATCTACCTTTCCTTCTACCGTTTGGGTACACCATCAGAAACTTTCACTGCGTCATTCTAATAACATTCTCTGCGTCGAGTTCACTCTAGGTGAATTATGACGAACCCATTGATACTTCTATCTTGTCCCATCTATCTTTGGTGATTGCTCTTTCACTCTTGCTTGGGCATTATCTTCACCTCAGCTCCGATGCCATGTTAAATTTTAGGTATGTTATATGCTAGAGAAATTTTTATTTTTTTTTCCATGTTAGCAATCACATCAGCATAAAGGTTAACTACAGATAGAACATGAATATAAATCGCAGAAGACAAGCCAGTACAAGAGGACACAAGATGTGGCGCAAGCCAGGGACAAACCCCACAATGTGTCGGGAAACCCTTTGATCAAATTTTATTTTATCAGAGAAAGAGAGAGAGAGACAGATAGTACATTTACAATAGAAGTCAACACTTGACTTATCTAGATCATTTCATATAACGATGAGATCAATTGAAGACATTCTTCTTCAATTGATTCTCAAGGTGACAACTTCTCCTATCATAGTGTTGCATGTTGGTCCACTTGCTATACCACTACATATGCTGCACTAATCATGATTATCATCAGGCTATCATTAATGTCCATGATCTCATTGATCATGCTGTTGTCCATGCTCCATGTCATCATGCACTTATGCTTCCCATCATGCTACTCATAATGCTATTGTTATAACTTCCTGACACTTTATCATAAAGCCATATGCACATCAGGCTTAGCTGCTTGCTATGGCTTGTAGCTTAGCAAAGCAGCTAGGCTCTAGTTCCACACAATACTCTACGCAGTCCCATTATTTTCCATATAGGGTTTGCTCAAGGATACCTTGAATATGTTCATATGTGATGCCTTAACTTCCATACATAGCGTATATGCTTGACTGCGTTCATATGTGCTACCTTGACTTTCATACACAACGTACACCCTTGACTGTGTGGTAATATGTGACAGTGCGTTCCATTGATGCCATCGTATGATATCCATGTATAAACTAGGGCATGACTATGTTCCATCCACGTAGTGTTTGCTACATATATTGCTAACTGCGATGACTACGTGACCATGATAGCTTCATTCCCATATGCGTATATGACTTGACCATGACTACACAACGTGTATTCATTACTACCCAACGTTTAACCATCACTTCGGCGTATATATGATTGCCTAGTGTATCCATATGCGTTATATCATTTCCTAATCATGAATAGCGTGTAGATGGTATTATGTCATGGCTAGCGTCCTGATCAAGAATAGTGTGTAAATACTACTACATTACTGTGGCTCAGTTGTAGTGTATGTATATATATATATATATATATATATATATCACTATGACAACCCATCATATAACCATTCATGAGGATTTGCATGTAATTCAATTCGTATATTATATCATGGTCAGTGTCCTGATCAATACTGTGGCTCATTTCCATATATATAACTATGACAGCCCATTGTATAACCATTCATGAAGACCTGTGTGTATTACTTTGCGTATTCCAGTTTATATGTTTCCACGAATGGCGTAGGGTTTCACTTCCTTCATGACTGCATATATATGAATGTGGTTCCATATTCCCATGGCTTCTCGTCCATAGTCGTGCTTAGATTTAGGGTAAGCATATTAGAATATATATCATCCTCATATGCTTGCATAGTTATGGTTGTGTTCTCCATTAGGGCATCATCATATTAGTCCACCGTAATCCATAGTGTATCTCCTTCTCCAAAAACATAATATGTGGAGAGGAGATTGCTTGAGGTGAGCTACAAATGATTTCAAATCCTCTTATGTTTATACTAACGTGTAGGTGATGAATAGACACGTCTATTGGGCTTCTGAGTCTAGTCAAGTTGCTGGTCGGCTAGATGATAATTCCATAATCTAAATAAATTCATATCTCCATAAATACTTATCGGAATCGGATGATCTTTCGATTAATCCTACACCTCTCGATGAGAGGGATCCAATGAAGATATCATCTGCAATAAATAAGTTTAACCACATCGATTTTGGCCCTATTTTGGCCCTAGTTGGCCCTAGTTATCTATTTTGCAAACTTCAGATTTTCAACATGTTACCTTCATAGAGGAAAGTTTTGAATTCTACAATTTAAGATAGATTTTCAATTTCTACAAAGAAGAGTTTTACAATTCAGTTAATTAGGAGTTATTATAACTTTAGAATGAAAGAAAATGTGTGTAATTACTCTTTAATTTTTGTCCATACTTAAAACTAGTTTCATTTCTAGAATCAATTAGTTCAGAAGGAGAATCCTAGTGCACAAAAATTTGACAAGTCCATGAATACTGGTTGATAATTAATAAAGGAAATTAAGAACAATTAATTTACCAAACACTTGGTAAATTTTTTTTCTTTCAGAAAAAGGTATATTACTTGGAACATGTCATTTCCAAGGATGGTATAACAATGGATTCCAAAAGGATAAGAGGTATCATGGAATGGGCAACTATTAGGAATGTGGAAGAGGTCAGATCATTCATAGTGTTAGTAGGTTACTATAGGAGGTTAATCAAGATCTTCTCATGGATTTCCTATCCTATTACATCATTTCAGAGGAAAGGAAAGAAATTTGAATGGGGGGAAGAACATGAAAATAGTTTTTAGCAGTTGAAGCAGTTGCTCATGAATGTTTGAGTTCTAAAGATTGTAGAAATGGAAAAAGAGTTTATGGTATGCACAAATTCTTGCAAGGGAGGACCTAGTGGATTTCTAATGTAGGAGGGACATGTGGTATTTTATGAGTCAATAATACTAAATGAGCATGCAAAAAATTGTGTGACGGATGATCTTTAGTTGGAAGCGATAATTCATAAATTGAATATGTGGAGGCATTACCTTCTTAGGAGGAGGTTCATTCTGATGAGTGATCACAATGGGTTGAAGTACTTGTTTGACCAATCAACTCTGAATTTGAGGAAAGCTAGATGGTCAAATACACTTAGCGATTTGTAGTTCAAGATAATGTACAATAAAGGAAAGGAGAGTAGGGTTACAAATTATCTTAGGAGAAGAGTACAGGTAAATCATATAGCATCTATGAGGTCATATTAGGCGAATTTATAGGATCAGATCTTATAGGTAGGACAAAAGGATGATAGATGTAGGGATCTTAGGAACATCTTACAACAACATGGTACAAGTGATCACGATGTGCATTATAATCTCAGGACACATGGTTTGGTGATATTCGAGATCTATGTTCTAGACAACAGTTATCTCAGGAAGCTTATCTTGAAGGAATTTCATGATAAGTCGTATTCAAGTCATCTGAGATATCAAAAGACATTGATAATGGTTAAGAAGTTCTACTACTAGTTAAAGATGAAGAAAGAGAAAATTGAGTTCATCGCTAGGTGTTTGGATTGTCAATAGGTAAATGGAGAGTGTAATTATCTAGGTGGTTTACTGCAACTGATTCTCATTCCAAAGTGGAAATGGGATGTCATTTCCATGGATGTCATTATAGGTTTATTGAGGACATATAGACAACTTAATTCCATCATGGTTTTGGTTACCAGGTTGACTAAGCTAGCTCACGTCATAGTAGTTAAGTCTACTTATTTAGCTAGTTGGGTAGCACAGGTTTTCATCATGGGGATAGCGATGTTGCATGGTGTTTTGAGGAATATTATGTCAGATAGAGATGTCAAACTCACTTCAATGTTTTGGAAGGAGTTATTCACAAATTTAGGTAGAGATTTTTCCTTTCATACAACTTATCATCTACAAATAGATGGGCAGATAGAGAAGGTCAACAGGATTTTGGAGCACATCTTTAGGATGTATGTTATGCACTGGTAGACGAGGTGGGAGGAGTATATTCTACTAGTTGAGTTTGCATACAACAATGGGTATCAGGAGTGACTGGAGTGTTTTCAAGGCACTTTATGTGAGGAGTTGTAATACTCCTATCAGCTAGAGTGATCTAGTGAACAAGGTGTTAATAGTACATGACATGTTCGCAGAGGTCGAACATGAAATGCAAGTTACAAAGAAGAATCTAAAGGCAACACATGTTAGAAAAAGGCATTATGCATATTATCACAAGCTATTTAAGGAATTTCATGTTGGGGAGCATGTGTATTTTTGCATCAAGCCCAAGAAGAGCTCCTTGAGGATTGGGTCATGTGTGAAGCTAGCACCTCAGTATTGCAGCCTTTCAAGATCCTTAAGAGGATTGGATTACTGGCCTAGAAACTTGTACTTCCTTAGATACTGAAAATCCATGATGTTTTTCATGTTTCATTTCTTAAACGATATGTGAAATATGTTGACCATGTTATTGATTGGTATTTATTACAAGTGGATCTAGAAGGATAATTCTAGCCAAAAGCTCAGTGCTTTTTCCAACAGAAAAACTCAAGCTCTGCAATTGAGAAATCGAGAAAGTTAAACTGCAATGGAAGGACTTTGAGCCTGATGAAGCTATATGGGAGATGGAAGATTAGATGTAGGCTATGTATCCTTCATTATTTTCGGGTCGAGGAATTATTTTTTTTTGTATATGTATATATTGTGTATGGTTGTTATTCTAAATATCACAATGAGTTGTGTTATAAATATCCAATAAGAGGTATGTGTTTCATGTTATTATGTTTGTCATGTTGGTTTTTATTTTCAATAGGTTCATTGTAAATATTAAATCAAGCTAAATTATAAATCTCCATGGGAAATATTTTTTGGTCTTTAGTGGTATTATTGGTCATACATGTCATACAACACTGAGGATGGTGTTCCCTAAGGGGGAGGGGTCTATAACAACCCTGTGTTAAAAGTTCATGTAATAAAGTTAATAAATGACAAATAAGACCAAGGTCATGGGACACATATCCCAAGTTGAACGATGGTCAGAACATCCTAGCAGGTGTTCATTTGGTTTATTATGTCTAAGGAAATTGGCAAAGGTATCGATGAAGGCTTTGAAGAGGAAAAGGACATTAATTAGCATTTATCTATGAAAATAATCGAAAATAGGAGAAAAGGAAGGTGAAAGGTCACATGTTGAATGTGAGAAGGAAAGTGAAGGAAAATAGAGGAAAATGAAAAAATTGGAGGGCTCAATAATGAAAAGGCTTATGAGGGTGATTTCATAGCCTTTTGATAGTTTTGGGTTTGAGCTCTCTCTTTTATTCTTTCTCTCATACTATCGCACTCTTAGAGAATTCTTGCAACACTCTAGAATTGGAGAAAGGAAAGAAAAATAGGTATGAGAAAGAAAAGGAAGCGAAAGATCAAGCAAGGAAGAGTTGGATCAAGTAGCTAAAGCGGTATTACTTGCAAGTATCAAGTTGCATGCATGATTTCATTACTAGTTTTGGAATGCTTGACACATGCAGTTGTGTATTTGGTTCTCTTGTTGACAATGGCATGGGTTTTGATAAGGTTGATAGTGGCTTCATATTTTATTTTCAATTTCTCGATAGCCATGGTGTGATGGGGTTATTTCACTTGGTAGATATTTGGATTTTCGAATGGTTTTGGAAGTGGGTGAGTTATTGCCAAGAAAATTCCCAACAGCCTAGGAATCCCTGGAATGGTTTTGGCAAGATTGTGGTAATTCCTGAGGGTCTGTTGTAGATCTAACCCAGAAATAATAGCTCTGATACCACTTGTTGTATATCTATCCCATAAATATTATATATCTGATATGAAAATATAAGATAATGCAAATAAACCCAAGAAAGAGATAGAAATGAATCTTTAATATCAAACCCTTAAGGTAGGGCAACACCATACATTCACTCCTTAAGGAAGGAGAACACTCCACAACCCATTCATACAAGAATACTTCTCTTCCTATCCCTCCATGTGGAGTCTCTAGCCTCTATATAGGCCTCATACATACAATACCATGCATTATTACCATGGTTTACTCATACCATCAACTAATACCATGGGCCCATTACATTATTATTAACTACTTGTGGTCCCTTACATGACATGGGTTAACCACCTTATTTATTACTATGGCCCATCCCATTATACCACTTGTTGTATATCTAACCCAAAAAGATATGAGAATACAAATAAACCTAGAAATGATATGAAATGATTCTTTATTGATCAAACCCTTATGGTAGGGCAACACCATACACTCACTCCTTAAGGAAGGAGAATACTCCACAAGCCATATGCCTATTCATACAAGAATATTTCTCTTCATATCTCTCCACGTGGAGTCTCTAGCCTCTATATAGGCCTCGTACATACAATACCATGCATCATTACCATGGTTTCCTCATACCATCAACTAATACCATGAGCCCCTTACATTACTATTAACTACTTGTGGTCCCTTACATGACATGGGTTAACCACCTTATTTATTACTATGGCCCATCCCATTATTACATTATTACCTTGGGTACCTCCCTCGGTACCCCATATTACCCCCCCTAGGTATATAACAAAGTTTCATACGTTCATTTGCCAAAAAACTTGTTGCGTGGTGTCAGTGGGACTGTTTTTAAAATATTCGCGCTGATTATGGCGCCCTTTGATATTTTTTACCGGGTCAGCGCGGAAGTACATCACTCTTCCACGCTGATCCGAGAGTAGTCAGCGAATTATTTTTTTTCGATCAGTGCGGACCCAATAGGGAAATCCACGCTGACCAAGAGTGGAATAAGTTTCAAAAAATCCGCCCAAACCACCACTTCCCACTGTTAAAATGCACCAAAAGGACTTCAAAATGGAGCATAAGGGAAGATGAACCTGCCTGTTACAGACTACAGAATCTTCGGTGCACGTACGAGGTGGAATTTGGCTCATCAACCTCACAGCTCCAAGTCGTTCTCCAAAGCTCCAAATGGTAGCAATGATAAAAAATTTGGTTTACCCTCCTATTTATGGTAAATTTTGAAAATTAAATATTATTTTTCATCCATATGGGTTTTTATGATGGTTTTTACCATATGCTTGGTTCCAATATAGTTTTACTATGTTTTTATGCATGTTGTCTATATTGTTTCGAACAGGTTTATGCGTGCGGTGTTCCTTGTGCAGATTCTCATGCTGGTGGAATTACGACAGTTCTATACGCAATTAGTTCCAAAACTTTGGCTTTAAGCTCTTTTTTTGATGTGAAATAAGAAAAGATAGCCGAGCCTCCCTCTCGACTCGTTAAAAGAAGTGAAAGGAGGTCCCCTTTAAATCTCTTTTTTCGACCGTTTAAACTTAAAAAGATCACGGGGTTTTTGTCGTTTCGAACTCGTTATTGGCTACAAAATGATGTGCTTCTGACCGCTTTTTTACGTTTTCGGGTCGAAGTCACTACTTACGAAAACTACTCCTCGATCATACTGGTCAGGCGGTTCTTTCGAGCATATTTTTATACTTTTTCGGGCTCGAGAGACACAACTTTACGGAAAAGGACACCCCTGGAGTTTCCTTTTCACTGTCTTTTCAAACTCTCTAAATATGAAAGGACGCCGAGTTTTTCCTTTGTCAGACTCGTTAAAACTTTAATGACATTGGGTTGCGTCGTGATGACGCCTCTCAAGCATATGCTATCCCCGTCAAGCTTTCCATCCAAAACTAACCGGGGTACTCGCCAGAAATGATGTGGGAATAAAGGAACCGCAATAATCGTCATGTCGGCAGTATGTCGCTCTTGAACATGGCACTTGTCTGCATTCGTGTCTGGGTGGGGACATCTCATATTGTTTCACACTTGCCTCCATGGGTTTGGGTTATCCTGTTTGACCATTCATCTGCTCATCGCCTTGTCACCATGACCCCTGATCATTTGACATAAAATACTACCAAGTCTGCTGTCGTGTCGCCGATATGTTCAAGAGAAGTTGACCTCTACAGAATACTCAACCTCCCTCTGATATCTTACACAAAAAAAATTATCCCTCTCTGTCTCATGTCGATGATGTGGGAAACATTATGGCCCACCTTCGATCAAGGTCACTTCCTATCGACTTCAGCTCATTATCTAGGAATTTGACCTAGAGACTCCCTTCAGGTGCCTTAGAGCCTGCATGCCTCAATGGCAGGTTCTTCGTGTTCGACGCAAGGTTTTCATCATTGGCCTCCGATCGGATGATTCTACGGGTGTTCAACACTGGCTCGCTGATTCGCACGCCGTGGATTGTACCTATAGTACCTTGAGGACCATTGTCATTATTGGTGGTACCTCTCGCGTCTGTTAATAGTTTTCAACATTGATTGGTAATCAAACGATGTCCTCGCATGTTCGACTTTGACTCCTACATTCGCATGCTTGAACTTGTACTTTGTTCGGGTCGGGATGGAGAGCAAGACCCTGGGTTTTGTCTCTTAAAAATCCAGGTTGCGATTTTGTGGATTATTATAATCACTACATGTATCATTCATTGGATGGTTGTGACGATGCCTGAGTCCATTCATTGATCCTCATCAGATGGTTGCATCCATACCTGGGATCCAGATTTTTATGTACTCTGTTATGGATGGTTGCACCCATACCATGTACATCATGTATTTTAGATATCAGTTGTACTACGTGTAGGTTCTTCCTGGTGGTGTTCCAGTTCAGCCAGTTTCGTAAAGCATTTCACCCCTCCCACTCTCTCGGGCTTCATGCTTTAGGGGGCATCTGTTACACAGTAATTTGTCACTGTCTCCCTGTTAGTCTTCCTGCTGTGTCATGGGACCCAATTAATCATTCCCATGCTCTCTAATGTTGCCAAATGACCCACTTTGCCAAATTTCTTCTATCATCGCGATTGTTGTAAAAATAAACGCGCTGATGAGCGCTCCAAAACAGACCTAGTGCGCTGCCAGCACGGAAGCACACGTGATTCTCGCGCTGGTCAAATTTCATCTGACAGCACATCTATTCCTTATATCTTATTGGGTTGATATAACTTTCTTTGTTATCCAGCAGCGATGTCAGCGCTCCAGTGCCGTTATCTACCTGCAATGATTCAGTTTGGGCAAGTTTGTTCTAACATCCAGCCTTCCAGATGACTCCAGACCTGGTTGTTGGGCTTGTAAATGTCGCCCTCCCTTCTCTGGCATGTTTGTTTCATCATTTGAGCCAACTTCCTTGGAGATAAGCTCATCCTCTCACCATTCATGGAGACCCTTTCTCCTATTTAAGCCTCCACCATTGCCATGAGTTGCTATTTTGGAATTGATTATGTTTAGAGCATTCCTGATAGTGTGAGCTTGATAGGAAGCTGGTGTGATAAGTTTAGGATTTCTAGAGTGCTTAAGGAAAGTTGTGAAGTGTTTCCATCTTGTGTAAACTTGTGTGAGAGAGAGTTTTTGTCTTGGGATATCTACCTTCAAGGGTGAATGCTTGAGGGACTTGCTGGCTGAACCCAACCAAAGGAGGATTTGACGTCAAAACTTGGTTGTATTCTCTTTTGTTTTATCAATAATAATAGAAGATTATCATTATGGTTCCACTCATGTGTGTTTATTATGATGTTTGAGTTGTATCCTTTCTGACTGATACATAGTTGCATTTCCCAGATTTTATGCTTGTATTCGTCTTGTTCTTTGCATGTGCAGGTGTCTGTTCACGGAGATCGTGAGGATTGCGACCAGCTGAAGGGAAAGAATGGAAGAAACGACCCTTCTACGAATATAAGCGTTGGATTCGAGGTAGGCTCTCATCTTGGCCTTTATTTTGCAATTAGGAACCTGCGTGTTGGCGTTGTTTGATTGTTGCTAGACCTCAGTTAGGCTAGTGGGACCGCCTTTGTCCGCAGAGGGGATTTACCTACACAGCACAGAGCTTCATTTGTATAAGAAGAGATTCCTAGGGCCTCATTAGGTTGTTGGAAGTTAGTCAAATTTTTTAATTTTTGTTGCAGTGTTGCTTTGCTCAACTTCGAGCTTACTTTGTTGACAGTTTCATGTAATCCTATTATTATTTAGATAATAAAGATGAAGTCCTTTTCAAGATAGCACTGAGTTACCTTAGAGGGTTGAATCTCTTAGGTTAGGGCCCAATCCAAGTAGCCAAGCTCCTCTTGTTTTTATTTATATGCTTTGTTTCTGTTTATGAATTAGTTGTTGTTAGATGAATTTCTTTCTTGGTTAAGAATAGGTTGCTTTTGGTGATTTAGAAGGTTGTTTCCATTTCCGTTTTCCATAGAAGATTGAACAATGATAGAAGAATATACAAAAAGGTGATCAATAGATCCTTGGCCTCCTTTCCTCCCTTTGGGATCATGAACTGAGGCCAAGACCCTCTTCCTGCCACAAAAAACACAGATTTTCCTTTTCCCATAGGATTTCTAGTGTTGTAGTTTGTTAGAAGGTTAATGTTTTGTTGTATATCTCTTTCACCATGCTCCTTTCTATCTTGCTATAAGTTTTCTTCCATGCTTTCTCTCATTATAACATTTCTTAGCATTTACTTTCCTAGATTAGAGTTTAGACTAGCTTGATGAAAATTTCTAATTTTTTTATGTATCTAGTTTCCTTGCTTTCTTAATCTCATTGTTTGATTTTCGCTTCTCTAGCAACAAATATCTTCTCACAATAAGTTACCCAATCATCCATAACAACCTCTCTTGGATCTATGCCTCATAGGTCACCCATAATTCAACTCCAATCTGCCTTAGTTTCTGCACTTTTCCACAGACTTTCCTCTCTTTCCTTGAACAAAATTGACCATATATCTCTCTCCCTAATCATCCTTGCTGGACCCTAGACACCTTAACACATCATCCTAGCCTTGAACTACCCTTTCTACCCGCTTTTCTTCCTTCAAAACGTCCAAAATAGCTCTCGGCATCATCCTGTAGACCTCGTGTAGATCCCCTGCAACCTCGTGTAGATTTTCCTATAGGATTCTTTTTTAAGTCTGATTGTTGGAAAAGCCTCCAAAAGGCCACCTAAGCCATCCTAGGACCCCTCTACATCATCCTACACCTCTGCAAATCACAAAGTCACCCTCCATCACCACCAAGTCACTGCCACATTCACAAACAAATAAATTACATGCATGACAATTTCACATAAAAATACATAAAAATCCAAAAAGACGTTTTTTTATCATTTCCTTCTAGAAATAGCTTCAGTAGATGTTGTTTACTTATTAGATTAAGTAATGGCATTCATTTCATGGTTTTTCATCTCTCTTTTGCAAAAGTAGGATTAGTTGGTTAAGTAGGGTTTGCTAGGTTTACTTTACATTTCAGTCTTCTTTTCCTTCTTGCAAGTAGAGTAGCCTATGTATAGTAAGCTTTCCTTTCTTTCATCACATATAGAGTTTCTTTTAAATCCATAAAAGTTGTCTTGAGCTCCTAGTGATCTCGCGCCGACTGACGAAGTGACAACCTGCAGTAATAACTAGTACTTGTGCATACAATACTATCATTTCAAAGTTTGTTACGAACTACTGGGTTGATAAAAGTAAAGTAGGAAGCCCAGGAGTTTCAGCATTATTGCTTCAATACTGGTGCTCACTAGTAGCCACTACATCTCTTCTCAGAGATAAGGTACCATCGCCTTAGCTGGTTTATTTTCATTCCTATTTAAATTCAGATCACATGGTTCATGATATGTTTAGTTTATGAGTTAACCATATTTTTTTCTACAATGTAAAAGGCGTTGGAATCACATGTGGTTGAAATTATTCAATCCTTGTAGTAGCTAGCATGAAATATCATTTATTGCAACGATATGATTTTGTTTAAAATACTATATTATGCAAGTTAATACGTGCCTGTGGACACGTACGGATCAATGAGTAAAATCAATTTCATTTTTGTTTTATATTGTCTTTTGTATAGTTTTACAAGATGAAAAGTTGTCAACATTGAGGGTGAACCCCACTGATAATGTGGTTAACATTTCAAAAATTGGTTCGCAATATTTTAGGAACTATGATCTAAGGAAGATAACCTTCTTGGATGCATCTTTAAATAGGTCATGTTGGAATTTATTCCATAAATTATCTTCTGTTAGGTTACAGAAGTTTAAACATTATGCACATTGAGGGTAAATCCCATTGATAAGGTGGTAAAAATTTCAAATATTGGGTCGCAATATTTTAGGAGATATGAGCATTGGAACTCAAGCCTTCTTAATGCTCCTAAAATCATGCCTCAAACAGGTCATATTGAAATTTCTATTATAAATTTTGTTCTGGGTGGTCTCAAGAACTAGAAATTTTGTTTGAAGTGAGGGAGAATCCCATTGATATTTTGGTAAAAAAATTCATCCATCGTTCCACTATATTTTAAGGTATATGACTAGTGGAAGTGGAGCTTCGTGAATACTCCTAGAATTGTGCACCAAATAGTATTGTGTTCGTATTTTTGTTATAAATTTTCAGATACGTTGTTCCAAAAGTTGAAAAATTAACCATAGTGAGGGAAACTATTATTGTTCATATGGTTAAATTTCCATAACTTGTACTTATATATTCAACTATATATGTAGTGAATAATTTTTATATTAGTTTTCATGCGAACCATTTGATAAAATGCTTAAATGGTTCAATGATGCATTGAATACAAACTATTGATAAAATGCTCCAATGAGTATGTTTTTTGTGGTTGGAGATAATATTGTTGTGCAATAGTATTTTTGTAGCTAATATATGTTTATTTTTATGCAAAGAGTTTGTTTCATTAATTTGCGTGAAAGTGTTTTAAGAAATGTTTAAATGCAAATGTAATAGCATGGTTGTTGTTAAAAGGAAACACAATAGTATGGTAATTGTTTGAAGAAAATGGTGTTTCATGGATGGGATAATAATTTTGTGTGATAATATTGTTGTAGTTAGTTTATGCTAATTTTCATGCAAAGAATTTGAAGAGCTGCATGCAAGGAATTTGCAAAGTTGCATGCAAGGAATTTGAAAAGTTGCATGTAAAGGAATCAAAAAGTGGCATGATTATGTAGCATGTTTTCAAGTGGAATAAGTGAAATGTAATTTTATATAATCTCATACAAAATTTATGAGAAATAAAAATCCATTTTTGGAAAGTGCAGTAAAATTTACTAGAGCTTTGGATATCCAATTTCCATATTTATACATTAGAGAATATGACATTATAGTAGATTCCTCCTTCTACCTTATTATAGACCATGGATAGTAAGGGGTATTTTTATAGGTTCTTTGAATTTTTTCTTAAGTACATTATCTGAGTATGTGACTACAATATTTCAAGAACGAATGACCTTGTTTTAAGACAGTTGTAATAACACAATATGTGTTGAAACAACTGATATGCACTTGAGTACAAGTGGGTGCTAGTTTTAGCACTATGAGTAATGACTATGAGTGGATTACAGGTATGAAATTGTTGTTCGTATTGGTAAAGGTTGATTTAAAAATAATAGACATGATGTCTTGACCTTTAGAACATGAGACTAAGATGTGTGAATAATAGCAGAGAAATACATGTTGAAGGACGGAAATAGGTTTAGTCTTCATAATTGTTTTGCTCATTTCAATATGTATCCTATGTAATAAAGAAGAAACATAAAAATAAAAATTATTATTATTATTAAAGCATGGGTTTCATCCTCATTGTTGATGTTCTTTTAGGTAAAAGAATGTTCTTCGTGGTTCTAGGATTTTTTAGTTCTTAGGATTTATTATCATGAGCCAAAGTAGTCAACATCATGTTTATAAGAACCTTTTGGTAAATTTGTAATTGTGAAAAGAATTATGTTTTAGTCTAGAAAGTTTTTGAATATCCAAGAGTATAATTCATCCTTGGGATCCTCAAGTCATCCGAAAGGAGATGCATATTCAGACGTTCGAGATCATTTGGAGATACACACTCAGAAATTTGATCTATGAAGGAAAGAGATTGATTTATAGCTGGGAAGCTGGGAAAAGGAGAGAAAATGTTTAGGAGAATCTAGGAGGTGGAAATTTATTGTTTTTGGGCTCTATCTCTCTCTCACATTATAGGATGATAGGGTTACCACAACTATAAAGAGGTCAAAGTTGCATGTCTGAGTTGTTAGGGAGAAAATTTGTTAGTAGGGAGCAGACTTGCATGAAAAATTTGCTGGGAGGAGAAAAATCCTTGTCTTGACCTTGTTTATCTTGGGGAAAGTTGGTTTGCTTCTAGAATGTCTCAAAAGGAAGATATACTATGGTTTATTCAATAGTTGTGGGGGCAAAATTTTTTGAGGTCGAAGTTTCTAGGTCAAGTAGAAGGGTTATTGCTGATAGGTTGAAGTTGCAGGGAAGAAGGAATTGCTAAGGTTTGACTTGGTACTGGGAGAAGGAATTGCTATAGGGATTCGGTCATTATATCTCATTTGAATTAGATTATAAGAAGATAAGAGTTTCTAGGTTCTCCCCTTGTCGGGTTTATTCCCTAGCTGAGAGCCTATATCTACTTCCTTTATTGTTGTTGTTGTTATTTCTTGATATTGTTTAATGAAAATATCTAACTAAAGAACTGAAACAAGATAACTAAATTTACGAACAAGTGTCAAGATGAAGAAAACAATATATAATAAGTTTCCACCTCATATTTTCTAACATGGGATTAGAGCTAAGGTAAGCAAATAAGGCAGCTAAAAAGAACACTAGAAATATATTTTTATCAAGGGATAGGAAGCTCTCAAGTCCTAAAAGAGGAAGACTACAAGGAAGCTTATCTCTTGAAGGAATCTAGTTGAAGACTCATTGGTAGAAGACCTTTCAATTTATGGTTTCTACATTAAAGAAGAACATGATTACATTAATCTCACAAGGTGGAAGAAGAAGTCTACTTGGAAGGAATTAATCTTAGAAGTTGTTGGTGGAAGAATATTAAGAAACATCTTTCAAGAAAATATCCTTAAAAGATCTTGAAGGCATAAAAAAGGTTGGAGACATCATCAAAAGAAATATTGGAATTCAATTAATTACTTTGCTATCTCATAATATATTAATATTCAATTCATGTACGTTCTTTTTGCAAGGAGAGAAACAAGATCATTAGACCAGTAAACTATCTAGCATGCAAGAAGAGGATTGACTTGATAATAACCAAACAAGAAGTGATGGAATATGTCACTAGACAAGTTACTGAAGTAGTAAAAGAAAGTACAAAAGAACTATCAAATTAAAATAAAGGGAAAGTAAGGGCACAAAGCATCATAATCGAATAAATCAAGGATTCTCTTGTTCCTTTTGTGGAAAATTTGAAGACTTCCAAAGGAATGTATGACAATCTGGTGAATTTGTACTCTGTAAGTACAACAACTCAGAATATGTCATTGCAGAACAAGCTATATGGAATGTAGAAATAAAAGGATTAGGATATTGCATCCTTCTTGATGAAAAAAACTTATTTAAGAGACCATTTGAAAGGAATAGGGGAATGTTGGCTCGTGTGGGCCTAACCCAGGCTCAAAGATGATTTAGCCAAGAAAATCCTGGTACTACTGGTGCCTTTGGCAACAGTCTATAAAGTGCGGATTGAGGTCTCACCTGCATTAGTATGGGAGGGTGTTACAATCAGGTTTCTACACTCTAGAGATGTCTGATAATTTTTAGTGATTTGCAGATTAACCTTGTGGGCAAGTCGCTACATGCACCTATCAGTACCTCGCAGCCTACAATGTTGCCTTCGCGTAGTCCTATTTGAGGCGTGATCAGTGTTATTACCCAAGTCCTTACAGTTAAACCAATATTACCTGATTACTTAAGTTGGATGATTGAGATCAATTATACATAACAATATTATAAGTGTTCGTGAAAGAAAAAAACAACATAAATGCATAGAAAGTAATGCAACAATAGATAAACAATATTTGCAATCAAACTTCTCTTTATTATTCCTCTTCTTAGGTTACAGACTCAACTTCACCCTGTGCACTCAGCTGCATGGGTCTACGCACTCAGCTACGAACTCTACTTAGGCCTTTGCACAGTAGGCTGTAGAGCCTCTTCCTACTACTACGACCCAAGACACTTAGACTTCTTTTCTATCTGCTACTAGATCATTCTCATTAATCCATCTCCTTTGCCATCTTTACAACTTAGAGCCTCGCTCTATTTTTACAATCCCATGGTCCGCGGACCATGGGTAGGCCGACATGAAACGACATTACATTACAAAACTTAGTATGCATAACCCTATGACTCAACCTATACTTCACGCTCCGTGCTTGGAATTCAGAGAGTCTTCCAACATATTTAACCAAAACATGGGTTTTGAGCCCTAAAACATGTTGTGGGGGGATTCCATGATCAACAAGCACCCAACACAAACATCGTGATCACTCATTAAAATTTTCGGACAGACAAATTGTGTCAACACGCTTTCACGCAAAAACTTCGTAGCCATAGTGGTCGTGCAGTCTTTTACCAGCTGCACTTCCACCCATCGTGTCAGGTACTCCATCACGATGATGATGTAGTGCATGTCCATCTTTCCCTGAGGTTTGATCGGTCCCACAAAGTCGATTGCCCATTTTTCAAATGGTTGCAGTGTCATTTGTGGATTTAACGGAATCTCATCCCTTCGTGATGGTTTCCCAGTCCTTTGACATATATCGTAGGCATTACAGTGCGCTTTTGAATCCTAGTGCAGGGTTGGACACCATAACCCTACATGAAGAATCTTCTGTGTGCTCGTACATCATCCATAGTGTCCTCCTGTAGCACCCCCATGTGCTTCCATGAGGATTTGACCTCGTTGAAATTTAGGTAGGTATCTTCGCAATATCTCATCATTGCCCATTCTGTAGAGGTGGCCTGCGATGATAGAAAATTCTATCGTGTGCACCACTCGTTCCTTATTTTGTTGAACAAAGTATTCCTTTATCGCAATCTCTGTTGTTATAAAATGGATTATATCTTCAAAGTGTCCATCCGTGATGCACACTGCAAAGAGTTGTGCATTAGGTAGTCCCTCCCACAATTTTTTTGGTTCGTCGCTTGTCTCAATTCGTGACAAGTGATCTAGTTTTGTGTTTAAGCATCCTGGCTTGACTATGAACTCAAAATAATATTCTTGAAACAATAAGATAAATCTGCATATGTGCCCCCCCAACACATTCTTATTCACTAGGAATTTCAACGCGAAATCGTCGGTATACATCTTGAAATGTCCTCCAAGTAAATAGTGTGGGTATTTTTGGAGTGTGTACACCATTTCCAACCCCTCATGCTGAGTGGTAGAATAATTCTTTTCTACTTTGGACAATCTCTGACTTGCAAATGCAATTGGGTGATCCACACCCTTCGTGCCCTCTTGTGTGAGTACAGCTCCCAAGGAAATACACAATGCATCAACATGTACATGAAATTCCACATCCCATTTTGGGAAGACTAGGATTAGAGTGGAGGATAGTTTCCCCTTCAGGACATCCAAACTGTTCATGCAATCATCATTTTGACAATACGTAACATCCATTTTCAAGAGCTTTTCCATCGACATTGTTATTTGGGGATAAATTTTGATGAACTTCCTATAGTATCTAGTGTGTCCCAAAGTAGCATGCAACTGTTTGAAACTTTATGGTGCTTCTAAATTTAGAATAATGGTAATCTTCACAGGGTACACCATCAGTCGTTTTTTGCAGACCACGTGTGCTAGCAGGTTTCCAAAGGGAACAAGGAATGTGCACTTCTTAAGGTTCAACGCAATCTGGTGGTGGCGGTAAGTATCTAGCATCAAGTGTAAGCTTGCTACGTGGTGCTTAACTAATCCAAAGATAGTCCAATCAGCGAGATAGACTTCCAAGAACTTGTAGATGTATTCTTTGAATGCAACCACAATGATGTGTGAAAATATAGCTTCTACATTCTTCAGTCCAAATAGCATAACGATGTATTGAAAGCAACCCCATTCTATTGTGAAGGTCATTTTGTTGCTATCTTCTGGTGCGATCTTGATCTGATGGTACCCTGAAAACCCATCCATGAATGAGTATGCTTCCTGACTGCCAACATTCTCCAGTACTTCATCTGTGAATGGTGTCAGGAATGGATCATGTACACAGGCATCATTTAGCTTCCTGAGGTCCACGCATATTCTTATTTCGCCTTTCTATTTTTTCTCCAATACTACCATAGGACTCACCTAGTCAGATTCTTCCATTGGTTAAATAATTCCAGTTGTGAGCATTTTGTCTAATTCATTGTGGACCTTTTCTTTATACTTCAGATTCAAGCGGTAAGTCAACTACTTAACTTGCTTTGCATCAGGTTCAAGGTGATCTTCATCATCCCTAAGTCACCAACAATCCTTTTTAAGTCTGTAATGTTGGTTGGGAGCAAGTCTTGGTATTCGCAGAGTAACTTAGTGACCTTATCCACCATGGCATCATCCCAATATTCCCCAAGTGTTTCGTACTTTGGCTCCACTTCCCTTCCAATGTTTACCTGCTTTGTCTTTAGCAGCGCAATGATGTCGAGGTCTTCAAGTGATGGTCCTTGAATCTCACAATAGCCTTCCATTTTTGAAATTTTAATATTTCATGGGTCCTCATCATCCTCCTCAAATTTACATTGCAACACTCTAGCACTCATTTGAAATGTGTTGCCCATTCTAAATGAAGTACTTCGATTGGTTCCTGGAGCATTTTGAAGATAGTCGTTTTACTTCCTATAGCACATCGTCAATAGTATCTAACCAACAATATCTAAACATGAAAGTTAACAGAAATCCCCCACGCAAGACATCCCATTCACTCGTACCATGCTAGAGCTCCGTCTCAGTATACCAATTCATGGGTATGACATCCAAGGTATGATAGAATAAATGAACCCATTCAAGCTGTGGCTCTTCCACATGGACCTTGGTCCATTTCGCAAGGTGTGTGTGTGGATCATCTTGTATATCATCTATGGTTTCCCAAATAGTAGGCACATCATTCTTCTACATATGTACCAATCCTCAACACTTCCTTGATGTGTACCCCACCATCTTGTGGGCATCAAACACAGTGCCGATTTCAGAGCATCGAACCACTACTATTCTGGTACTGCATATTCAAATTTGTGGAGGAATTCATCCACCATTGTTAACCGGTCATACATAGGTAGATCCCTTGCCTTTGTTGTCACATAGCGCAGTGATCTCATCATTGTATTATAGTTGAGTGTTGTTACTTTGTGTAACCGATTTTACCATCATTCTATTTCTTTGATCTGAATCTGAAGTGTAGGAGCTTTCACACTCCCACGAAATACTTCCATATGTAGTCAGATTCACCCAATCTTATTGTGATGTTGTTATCTTGTAGATGTAATTGAGATCATCATCACTATCATCGTCGTGCATCGGTGAAGTGTATTGTGCTCCTTCGACTGGATCTAGCGGTACTACTACGCGCAGTGAATTCTTTTTAAAAATCATTTTGCGCTTCTTCAAGTTTATGAATCCATTCATATCAGTTGCCCAGTTTATTCCTAGTAGCATAGGATAGGGATTGCTATCATCAAAAATCTCTATCACTTCAAAATTGGCTTATGTGCTCGCATCTTCAATATCCACCATGATCTCTTGCAATCTTCCCATGGGCAAGATCTTTTGTTGGTTCGCCATTCATAACTGAACAGGAGACCACTATAGCGGGGGTCTACCCATGTGTTCCCATGTTTCTTTTGGTAGTACAATTGTGTCCGATATGAGATCCAGGATTACATGATCCATTTCATACTTGTTGATTTGTGTAGTCAACCTCATTTCCCTTCCTATGTGCAATGTATGCTTTCCAGGTTTCTGGACCATGTGTAGTTCTCCTGACCTCGTGCACCTAGTGATAAGTTCCTGTAGTCCTTTTACTACCTTGCTATCGTGAAGTAGTTTCATGCATGTCTCCAGAAAGGTAGTGAGCATTGAAGGATCCATCTGTGGTTCGAGTTGATCCTTACTACCTGAAGTGGAGGCCTCCGTGAAGCTCTTCTTAGCTTCCATGAATGTCTCCTTCATGTGTTTTGAATCAAATTTGGGTTCCTTTGTAGGAGCCTTACAAACCCACATACTTTCTTCTGACTGCTTAGCTTCATCGTCACCAGTTGTCATACTGCTCCTGAGCATCATATTTACATTCGGGTCTTCTTCACGTGATTTAGAACTCATCATCTGCTAATTTTGAGTCGGAGGGGGCTAGAGTACCCATTTTTCACACATCCTCACTATCAACGGAGGGTAGTCTTCTACCTCATGATAAAACTGAGTACAATACTAAGATGATGTCCTTATCGAGTTTGTACAGACACAGGCATAGTTCCCTGGCCCTCCGCAATTATAACAGATTAGTTGTTCGCGACCCCTTCCTAGCCCCATTCCACCTCGAACTCATCTGCAACCTGAAATCCAGTGCACGCCATTCCTACATTTGAGTCGAGGGCTCGTGCTTTGGTCTGCACTATAGGTTTTAACCCCATACAGAAATTACCTTCATACGAATTCTAAAACACAAAAAAAAACAATGCGAGAGCACCACACATAAAACAAATATACATAGAGATTTTCCCACTGGATCCCAAAACCGCGACTACCAGCTTGATTTTTCATTATGTTCCTTTCAATGTTATAATACATATTTATACATGCTGAAGCATCCAATACCATGGACAGAAAACCATCATGTCCAATACCATGGAACGAAAAACCATCACGTCCAAAAATCATGTGCAAAAATCATGCATAAAACCATAGGTGGGTCCGCCAAAACTAACATGGGGTCCAAAATCAAAATTTTCAGGGGCGCTGCCCTGGACCCCATAAAGTGGGGTTACGGGTACCCCTCAAACCCCCTGTTAACTTCGTGGAAAGAATATAACACAACCCAACATTCTCCCGCTTGTTGTTTTCTTTCCACATGGGGCCACAGGAGATCTTAGTCATTTTTCCAGCCCTGAAACACCCATTGTTTCTCTAGACCAGGAGAACTTCTCAGAGCTCACAGATTTTGTCAATGAATCTGCAGTATTCTTCAAAGTGTCCACCTTTACGAGGAACAACCTTTTGTCTTCTATCATATGCCTCACAAAGTGATATTGAACATCAATGTGCTTTGTCTTTGAATGATATGCAAGGTTCTTTGCCAAGAAAAATGCACTTTGGCTATCACATTATATCCTTATAGCTTCCTGTACTAACCCCATACTTGAACACAATCTCTACAACCAAACTGATTATTTGCTTGCATGAGTGGCTGCCATGTATTTTACCCCTGTAATTGATAGTGCCACTACAAATTGTTTCTTACTCATCCAACTGACTGCACCTCCAAATAGGTTAAACACATACCCACTTGTAGATCTTCTCTGATCCAGATCTCCAGCACAATCTACATCAACAAAGCCACGAATATCCAACACTTTGTCCAATCCTAGTCTTCCTTGGTAGCACAAACCATAATCACTAATGCCACGAAAATACCTGAAAACCCGCTTCACTGTTATCCAATGATCCTTTCCTGGTTTTGACATAAATCTTCTCAATACTCCCACTGCATGTGCAATCTCTGGTCTAATACAAACCATTACATACATCAAGCCATCGACTACACTTGCATATGGAACAAGGGACATATCCTCTTCCTCTTCTTGTGCCTTGGGACACTGTTCGGCAGATAACTTTACACCTACAGGAATAGGAAACTTCACCGGTTTACTATACTACATATTAAACCTGCAATATTGTCTCGACATACTTCCTCTATTTTAACTAGAGCTCCCTCTTTTCTCGATCTCTTTTAATTTCATTGCCCAAAATATAGTTTGCAGCACCAAGATATTTCATGTCAAATTTGGAGGACAATTGGGTCTTCAAATCCTGGATAATTTCTTTGTGATTTCCAACTAGTAACATATCATCCACATACAAGACCAGATAAATAACACAGTCACCAATTAATTTAAAATACACACAATGATCTGATTTTCTTCTAGTGAAGCCAAGTCCCCTTATAAATGTATCAAATTTCTTATACCACATCCTTGGTGATTGTTTTAACCCATAGAAAGACTTCTTTAAATTGTATACCAGTTCTTTCTTACCCTTTACCACAAATCCTTCAGGTTGTTTCATGTAGATCTCCTCTTTTAGATCCTTCACATCCATCTGTTCTACCTCAAAATCAAAAGCAATAGCAACAGATAAAAGTAATCTAATTGAAGTTACCTTGGCAACAGGAGAAAAAATATCACCAAAATTAATTCTTGACGCCTGGGAATAACCTTTTTCTACCAACTGAGCTTTGTATTTCTCCACTTTTCCTTCTGCATTTGTCTTCTTTTTGAACACCCATTTGCTGCCAATAGGTTTCCTTATATCCAACAACTCCACGAGATCCCAAGCGTCATTTTTGTGCAAAGATGCCATTTCATCAGCCATGGCCTCTTTCCAGAGTTTTCCATCCTCTGAATCCACTGCTTCCTTCACAGTCCTAGGATCATCATCAATAATAGATAAAGCCAAATTTGAATAGAAAGCAGATGGACTATACCTTTCTGGCTGCCTTCTTTCTCGAACTGATCTTCTCACACCCAGAGTTTGTGGCTCTTCAACTTCTAATTCCTCCTCTCCTGTAGAGTCTGGTTCTTCCTTCTTTAGCTCAAACTCTATATTCTCAGGTTCCTTTGGTTGGACTTCATGTTTAATAACATCTTTCACCTCTCTAAACCCCACATCTCAGTTATACACAACCTTCCTTGGTACTGGGTTCCAAAACTTATAACCCTTCAAACCATCGTCATACCCAATAAAGATACACTTTCCAGATTTACTATCCAACTTGGTTCGTTTCTCCTTTGGAACATGTACATATGTATCACATCCAAATACCCTTAGATGTGAAAGAGAGGGTTTCTTAACAGTCCATACCTCTTGTGGAGTCTTATCCTCCAATGCTGATGAAGGTGACCTATTGACCAGGTAACATGCAGTATCCACTGCCTCTGCCCAAAATTCCTGTCCTAACCCAGCATCACTGAGCATGCTTCTTACCCTTTCCATCAACATCTTATTCATTCTTTTTGCAACTCCATTTTTCTGAGGTGTATATGGAGTAGTCTTCTATCGTGCTATACCACACTTACAAAATTCTTCAAATTCCTTACTGAAAAACTCTCCAACATTATCTGTCCTCAGCACCTTTATCTTCTTCTCTGTCTGGTTTTCCAACAGAGACTTGGATTCTTTAAACATGTCAAAGGCTTCAGATTTCTTCTCAAGGAAATATATCCATGTATTCTTTGAGAAGTCATCTATAAATGATACATAGTACATAGACTTAGCCAGTGATGGAACCTTCACAGGTCCAAACACATCACTGTACAGAAGCTCTAATATCTGTTTCACCCTCTTACTTCCATAGGGGAAACTCACCCAATTCTACTTCCCATATACACAATTTTCACAGAAATCAAAATCCAGAGAGCTATTACTCATACCTTCTTCCATACCTTTACAATGAAGTATTCAAAGGCCCTTCTCTCCAATATGTCCACGCCTTTGATGCCACAGCATGGCCCTCTCTCCAGAGACAACTAGGTTTTTTTCTCCACTTTCAGGGACCACAGAACTGTTGCACCCATCAATAACAGTGCTACCTTGCAACTTGTACAGAGTTCCAGTCCAAACACCCAGAATCAATACCAGTGCTCCCCAAACCATTTTGCAGATATCCTTCTCGAACATTGTTTTTACACCTGCATCATCTAGCTTGCTTACAGAAATCAGATTTATGGCCAATGTAGGAATATGTAGAACACCTATAAGTGTTCTAACCCTTCCACCTTGCAGCTTCAACTTTACTTTTCTGCGACCAATGATTCTAGCAATCCTATCATCCCCCAAGGAGACATCACCACCATCATATTTCTCATACTCGTAGAACCACTCTCTATGGGGAGTGAAGTGAAAGGATGCACCTGAGTCCATCAACCATGCCACATGATCTACATGTGTACTTGAAGAAGCCAAGTACACATTCCCACCTTGATCTGAGGTGGTTTTCACCTCTGTAGAAGGAGCATCATCAGATCCCTTTCCTTTATCAGGAGCTTTAGATTTACAGTTACTTTTGAGGTTCCCTTCCTTTCCACATTTCCAGTACACCACCTTTACAGGTTTTCATGGAGATTTAGATCTCCCTCTAGATTTAGATCTCCCATTCGATGACTTATTTTTGTTTTTGTTCTGGGACCGTCCTCATACAAACAAGGCATCACCATTCTGGCTCTCCATATTTTTTCGTCTCATCTCCTCCGTTAGCAAGGATGAGACTATTTCATCAAAATGCAAGGAAATTACATTGCTACCTATTGCAATAACCAAACTATCCCACGAATCTAGTAGAGAACACAACAAACTAATGCATTTATCTTCATCTGAAATTTTAATATCAATAGATGTTAACTGACTTACCATAGTATTAAACGCATTCAGATGCTCTGTCACCAAGTCTCCATCTTTCATCCTCAGGTTATATAGATTTTTTGGTAGGAACAGTTTATTGACCAGAGACTTAGATTGTTAGAAAGACCCTAACTTGTCCCATAAAGCCTTTGCCATAGCTTCCCCTGATACATTTAGAAATACTAAATTTGAGACAAACAATTGTATTGTGCTCTTTGCCTTCTGATCCAACTTCTTCCATTCTTCATCTATCACTCCCGTTGGTTTAGTACCTAGATCTACCACAATCCACTGATTTTAATCCACCAATAGATCCTGCATCTTGAGTTTCCACAACTCAAAACATTGACCATTAAATTTCTCGATCTCTATCTTTCCACCACTCGACATCTTCTTTCACCACCAAAATCGATCTCACAGATCTCCCACTGAACAGGGTCTACCATAGGCCCGAGCGAAACCCCTCAGTAACAAAGGCGTCCCCTTAAAGCCAAAAAAAGCTCTGATACCAAATGTAGGTTTTAACTCTGTACATAAATTACCTACATACGAATTATGAAACAAAGAAAGATAAACAATGCAAGAACATAACACATAGAGCACATATACATAAATATTTTTTGTTAGGCCCCTATACTACTAGTGTAACCCGTTATTGTTGTTAGTACAAACCACGTATTATATTTATGTACCCATGTAGTTCCCATATTATTACTATTGTGCCCCATAGAAGCCCACTATTGTTATTATTTTTATGTCGGCTCTGATTATGTTATGACGCCTTAGACTCCTATATATAGAAATGAGGTCTTTTCATTCGTATCATCAAAAAATTGTTCATTTATGTAATGTAAAGGAGGTTTCCCCCTCAAGGAGGCTGAATTCTAATCCATTGATCTATCTTTTCTATCTTTTTCTTGAGCTGGTTTCATAACATTTGGTATCAGAGCTTTGGATTCTAGGGATTCACTGCTCCAAATAGGTCATAGTGGAATCTTTGCTATAACCTTTTTTATGCGATGTTTCAGAAGCTAAAAATAAAAACCCATTTGAGAAGACATCGTTCTGAACCTCGGGTCCAAATTTCAGAACTGTTAGCACTATATTTGTGGAGATATGATCTAAGGAAGTTGGTCATTTCGCAAACTCCTGAATTACATTCGAAACAGGTGACCTAGGAAAAATCATCATAACTTTCTCTCTGAGCATCAGATTGAAATTTCATAAGAAGGTACAGAAAGAGGATGGACTTTAGTTTCTTATATGTAGTTTTCAGAGCCAAAGGTTGAAACAGTGACTCGTGATGCATCATACAATTTAGCTCTACTGAACTAGTCTATAATCAGGTCACTGTGAGAGATTTGGCATAACTCTTCCTTGGAGAATCCAAATTGGATCAGACTAGTAGCATTAGAAAGAGGAAACAGAGGGCTACATCAGGTCCCAATTTAAGAACTTCAATATATGAAAGTACGGATTTACAATCATTTCAAGATTGAGCTCCTAAAATCAAGGAAAAACAAGATGAGGAAGTTTGATGGCAAGGATCCGGTAAATTGGATACTTTAGATGGAGAAATATTTTGATCTACATGGTGTACTACTATTACAAAAGGTATGTATTGCATCTTCATATTTAGAACCAGATTAATTTTTATGGTATGAAGGGCTTTGTTCTCGTAAACAACTTGTTATGTGGTCAATTTTCATAGAGGAAATAATAACACATTATGAGGATACAAAGAACAACACCTTCTTTAGAGCAACACCACAACAATTGGCAGGAGTAAAAGGGCTTTGTGACATAGTGGAAAGCAAAATTATGGAAACCAGGAAGCATAGCCCTCACAACTATAAAGATGGAAGTGTTGTTTCTCCTAGCCTTCCACAACCTACAAGGGTTACACCACAACAATTGGAAGAAAAACGAGAAAAAGGGCTTTGTTACAATTTTGATAGCAAATGCACTAAAGGTCATAAGTGTGCTAAGAAGAAATTATTTTACATAGAATATGAAGAGGAGGAAGAAAAGGATCAAGAAACATCAAAAAAAGAGGATATACACTAGGACCCCACCCCAGAGAAAGAAGAAATGAATCAGACCATATCTTGTAAAGCATTGCAAGAATTACCACTCCTCAAACTCTCAAGATAGAAGGACATATCAAGAAGAAAAAGGTGCAAGAAGTGAAAGATCACATCAAGAAAGAAGAAATGAATCCAACCATATCCTGTAATTCATTGGTCAAAATTACCACTCCTCAAACTATCAAGATAGAAGGACATATCAAGAAGAAAAATGTTCAAGAAGTGAAAGATCACATTGAGCATCAAGAAATGAATCTGACCATATCTTGTAAAGGATTGGAAGAAATTAACACTACTAAAACTCTAGAGATAGAAGGACATATCAAGAAGAAAAAGGATAGCACCAAGATATGGAAGGCTGAAAAGCCTGGAAATCTATTTGGAAATTTAGATGGTATGGGATTCTTGGCTGAAAGCAATTCTGAGAAAGTAGAAGAACATTCAGTGTCTCCTCTTAAGCAACTGTTTTGGAGAAATGGAAGGCGGCCACTGCAGTTGGAAGAAAACCGTCGTGCTACTTACAGGCCATTTAACCAACTAGAGAAGGGAAATGACTCAATACTTACTATTCTAGATGGGGAGTCAAAGCAGCTAATCCCTGTTGGAATTCGGTCAGAGCATGCTTATGCAAGAAGTCTTGCTCGGTTTGCTGCAAACCTTGGACCAGTTGCCTGGAAGATTGCAGCTCAGAAGATAAGGAGAGCTCTGCCCCCAGGTGTCTCATTTGGCCCTGGATGGGTCGGTGATTATGAGGGTCCTCCTCGTGCTTTATTGTCACATGAAAGAATATCTGTGGCATCAGTGTCCTCTTCCACTACCTCGCCAATTGTTCCAGGTGAAACCAAGATTAAATCAAATAACGCTGAAGATAATCCCAGACTAAGAGATGAAGGGCTTCAAAAGAACTTAATTTCTGAAGGCAGGACTGTTACATCAGCTACAGTGGCTTTGTCAGCAAGACAGTTGGTTTCAAATTCTGCAATATGTCAAGGGATAGATAATTGCCAATCTATTCATAATCCTCAATCTGAAGTGATTGGGCATGGCACATTAAATTCTAGTGGTGATGGAAGAGCTAGTTTGCCTTCTCCGGAAGTAAAACAAGGCTCCATAAGGTCAGGTTTAACTATTACCACATCCAGTGACCTAGCCCTTGCAGGTACAAAATTTGGTTCAGAAGTAACATAGTCCAGATTACTTGAAATGGTCTCAAGAAATAGCACACTCATGCATGGGGCCTCATTAAAGCAGGCTGATGGTTCAAGGTCCATTGCCAGTCTTCAGGTAATGAAATCTGAAAATATGACAAATGACAGTGATGCGCGTGGTGTTGCCAGAAAAGCAAGTGATGCATCAAAACGCGGGTGTAGTTCTCCTGGTACAAATATTGCAGTCACCACAGTAAGCTCTTCTTTATGCAACTATCAAGCTGGATCGAGAGTTTTGCAGGGACATCAAGTCGCAAGTAGTCAAGAACATGCTAAGCAGGACTTAAATGGTTTAGCTAATTTACTGCATGGCAAGATGCTAGCATTACATCAAAGAGGTTCTAATTTGTCTGCAAATACCCCAGTGTTGGTGCATTCATCAGTTTCATCAGCAGGGCCATCTATAAAACGAAATGATGCCACAGTGCAGGCATGGATACAATCACAAAATGCACGCCTGGCAGATGCAGATGCTACTTCTAGAGTCAGGTTACAAGATGCACCGAATCCTCATATGAAGCAGCTAAGAAATCGATCAATTTCAACGTATCTCATCAGGTGGAAGTACTTACCAGCAGAATATTCCACATGGGACGACAAGAATTTTATACAGAAGCATCAAGAACTACTCAAGCGTTGAGGACAACACTTTTTGAAGGAGAGGGGCATGTTAGGCCCCTATACTACTAGTGTAACCCCTTATTATTATTAGTACAACCCTCCTATTATATTGATGTACCCATGTAGTGCCCATATTGTTACTATTGTGCCCCATAGAAGCCCACTATTGTTATTATTGTGCCC
>APFE030650203.1:74145-112379 GCA_000404065.3 Pinus taeda | reverse complement strand
CATTCCCTCCATCAATTTGCTCAAATCGTTGTATTTTAGGAATTTTTACATGGTTTTCTAATTATGTTAATGACTGTGTTTGGTTTAGAATTTTGGTCCAAGGTGCTGCGTTTCCGCAACTCATACAGGGTTTACACAGGGTTTTCCGCAGCTGATCCCGGTTTCCACAGCCAACCCTGGATTCCACAGCTATTTTATTAAACGCCATGTTCCAGGTGTCCTCCGGGAAGAAGAGCCACATGGGCAAGTTCGTGGAATCAAGGACATGGTGTGTGTCCCTCCAGATCATCCAAACCAATCATCCAAGCCCGTGGTCAACGAGGAGGCAACTTCGGTCAAATAGAGGTCATTGGCGGTGGCACAGCTCTGTGTGTTCAGTTTTAGAGCACGTGAAGAACAGGTGGCATCGTCCTCAGTTATGAAGGTAGTGGGAGACATAATCCAACAGCGGATTGAATGCCCACAATGACCGTTGCCTAGATCCGAGGATGTAGCAGGACTGCGTGTTTCTATTCAGCTGTTCGAGTTATTTAGATTTCGTTAAGTTAGTTCACCTTCTGCAATTATAAATAAAGCGTCTTTGAACGCTGGACAAGTTAGTTGTTAGCTGCTGTTATATACTTTTGAGCTCCCACTGTATTTTCCTATTTCATGCATAATACATAAGAAGACTGTTATTCCATTTACGCGTGTGATTGATCTTTGAAACGGCTGGAGTAGGCAGAGGGCCCCTGTTTACTAAGGCATGTACAATGGTTTTAATTCTCGCATTTCGTTTCTAAATCATGTATTATAATGCCTTTTGCTACGTTTAATAAGCTGTACTACATTTCAATTTCTGCTTGTTATTTCTGTACTTGTTTCATGACTGATTCAGTGTGTATGCAAGTCTTTTAGATGTGCCCCGGACAGTTTCATGCTTTTCTTTTGCACAACTAGTGACAGTGTGATCATCTTGCTATGTTGCTGACCTTCTTTGTTTTGCACCTTATTTCTCTTATCATTTAGTCAATTTGCATATTTTCTTTTTGTTTGAGATATCAAGTTGTTGACATTGATGTCTCTTCTTTATAACTAATATCTTTATTGAGGACCAAAACATCACTTAATGCAGCTTGGTTTAGCTGTTCAGAAACTCACAATTGCTTGACTTGTTTTTAATTGTTTATCACATGATACATTCAGTTAAAAGGCAAGAGGTTAAGAAGAAGTTAAATTATTTGTGACTAGTCTTTCCTTTAAGTAGATTTACTTTAGTTCACATTTCTTAGTTATTATTTGTCATAGATTTCGTTTTCATTTCCTTGCAGCAGCAGAGGCACTGGGCCAATGTCATTAGTCTTTTATTTGATGTCTTTACTTTCCTTTAAAGCATTGATTTCATTTCAATCTTTCTTGTAGAGTACTTTTAAGTTTTAAAAAGCACATCACAATCTCACACACTTCACTCACTTTATTTCGTCACATCACATTAGGAAAGATATACTTGAAAACAAACCTAAAAAGTTAAAAACGACAAAAGCTTAAGAAATATTTGCCTAAGTACATACAGTACACCTCACTTCATCAGCTTATGAGCCCCGAGTTGACATTTAAAAGTTGCAATTTAGACATCACTAAATTTACCAAACAGAGGGTCATTTGTAGGTTCACCGTGCATGAGAGAAGCTTATATAAATTTTCATTCTTTTATTAATAAATTGCCTGTAGTAGCCACGTTGGCACAGGCCGTGGACTGTTTCCCTCTCTGAGGGTTTTAACCACGTCAAAATACTAGTGTATTGATCTGTGATCTGTTTGTGAGTGGTGTCCTTTTGGTGTTCTGTCTGAGGAACTTACCCTGTATATTCCTACAATGGATAGGTTTCTGGTGCCAACAATCTTAGAAGAGAGCTAAGGATTTAAACATTCAGGGGGGTCCTGGATATATAATGTAATATGCATAACACTTATCTTCACCACAATATTATATATTTATCACCTTCTAAATATATTATGGTATGGTTAAATGTTCATGCATGTTTCTATAGTCCAAAGTATGGGTACTTAGACATTGCATAACAACAAAATTCCCATCCACCTACTTTGTGGGTCAGAAGTCTATGGAAATTTTTTTTTGCCCAAAAGGAAACTCCTTATGTGGCTTATAAAAAATAAAGTCCCAACCAATGATATACTACATCAAATATCCTTTTGTTGGCCCAATAGATTCTCTCTCTATTTAGAGGATGCTGAAAATATCCCTCATCTCTTCATATAGTGTCCCTTAACATCAAGAGTTTGGAGAGAAATACATAAATCCATTGGAGAAATCTACACTTGGAAAGGGACTCAGTGGATGAATGCTTAAAATTTTGATTGGATAGGAATCCCCCTAATAATATAAAAGCATTGCCTTGATTGTTTATTAGGCCATTTGGATAGAGAGAAACAACACAATTTTTGAAAATCAAGGGAAATCTTTTATTAGAGTTGCAATAAAAAATCTAGCTTTATATGACTCTCTTCCAATTTATCTTCCCAATGAGAATTTAGAATTGTTTTGAAGTTGAAATTATTAATGAAAAGCCATGGGATTTCTTTAATGGAGCATCACAATAAAAAAAATTCATGGGCAACTCAGGAGGCCTCATCTATTTTTTAGATTTTCATTTCTTCTCCTTCTCTTGCAACATTGGAAAGACTTCAAACATTTATGCTGAGTTATTTACATTAAACTTACTATTGCAATTGGCTAAATTTATAGTATCTATGGTCTCAATACATATGGAGATTCCTTGGTTGTTATAAATGGATGCAAGGAACAACTACACTGAAAAATCACACACTTCTTCCATTATATCAAAATGTTATCCAAAGAGTAAGAAAATTCACTCACATTTCCTTCACACATATCTACAGGGATCAAAACCAAAAGGATGAGCAAATTTTGGAAGGAAGATTGGCATTGGATCAAGGATAGTGGAAAAGTGAAGAAAGCAATGAAGGAAATATCAACCACCGCTAGTTGTGCCCCTAGGCATACTTAGCCATAACAAGACTTTCATTCTACAATAAATAAAGTCTGGTTTCCTTTATATTTCTTGACAACATTTTTAGATCACATGGACATTTGTCACACATTAATAATTGTATTGATGGAATTTACAAATAGTCTTCTTGCTATCAGCAATGGTTTATAGAATATATTGTAAGGGAAATGTCTAATTCCTATTTGCAAGGGAAATGCCTAATGATCAATTTTTTTTATTATCATGGATCCCTTTCTCATGGAGAAAATAGACATTTTATGATACCTACAAAGTGTCAACATATATTTTATTTTGAAAATGTAATTTTGATTGTGGAATTATCAGAATAAAACTATCTTTTGGGCCTAATGCTAGTGGAACGAAATGACATCTATCTTGAATGTATTTCATTTTGGCTATTAATATAATAAACTCTTTTTTTCTCTAATAAAAAAAGATTTATTGATGGATTGACATCCTTTTATGGCATGCAGGATGTAGATATGACTATTGAGATTATCTATTTCAAGTCATATTCACTAAGGAGTCTTGGCCATCTACATTCTCAACAACTAAGTTGAGGCTAGGTGAATATATACTACAAGTTGTCATGGTTTCTATGTGATTCAAATATCCTTTTGAGAAATTGCACCTCTTTTTTTTACATAAGAGTTTCCTTTGTTGTTAAATCTCATGAATGAATACCAATCACGTTTCATTGTTGAGTTTGCATAAAAATAGTTTGAAATATTTGCTTGTTTGTTTTCATGTAGCTTTTAATTCATAACCAATGCCATTAGTGATGTTGTCTCATATTTATTTGTTCATATGTTATTACATAAATGATAGGGAGGATAATGATCAATCTACATGAAAATGAAAAACATCATGAATTGCTAATAGTCAGGAATTTGTAATGAAAGTAATGTATACAATATAATTTATTCAAATGGTAGAACAACATAAGTCCACAAAAGGTTGTTCATCAAAGTAGGCTCTCAACTTTATAAATTTGAGAAATGAAGGTGGACATTAGAACTTATTTGGATGCCCTTACTCATCCATTCCAACTTTAAACACAAATATTTGCACTTTGTATTAGAAGAAGTTAGAGGCCTACTTTGTCATAAGCATTAGACATTTACAACTTGATAATAATTCATTTATGGTTTAATTTTTTTAATGTATATGGTTTATCACCAATCCCACAAATATATACTTTCCACATATTTTATACGTCATTTTGAAATATTTACAAAAGTTGATTATTGTCTAAAACTTGTCTACCAAAGTAGGCTCCTCAACTTTCAATATTAGATCAATGAAGGTAGTCACTATAATTTTGTGGTTGTTCTTGACTCTTTCATTTCCTTTCACACATTTTTTTTATCTTACATGAACTATAATTTGGAGGCCTATTCTATCATAGGCGTTAGATATATGTTTGTTTTAATAAGCCTTTCTATTTTCTTTTAACATTTTAGAGTGTATATGGTTTTTTGAATTGTAATGATATTGCCTCAAATTTTCCTTCTTGCCACCAAATCCAGTTTTTATTGAGAAAAATTTGTCCTTAGTGTTTCTATGATTTTTTTTCCATGACTTCAAATATTTCTAATTAGTGTTACATAGGGATATTATTAGGTGAAAGTTGTCCATTTAAATAGGTTTCTCAACCATCACAGTTAGAGTAGTGATGGTGCAGCCAAGTAACTAGAACTTGTTTTAACATTCTACACTCTTCCACTACTTCCACACAGCAGTTTTAAGTATATCCCAAAAGAAGTTGAAAAAATAAACAAAGAAAACCATTTGGGTTTGGAGCTATGTTCTCTAGGTCAAGGATCAACTTTTGGATTTCTTTAAGGGAAATTTTCTTTACAACTTCAAATTTGTATTTGTGTTAACAAATTTAGGGATTTTGTTGGAAATTGGATAAACCAACTCTCCCTTTGTGTTTCACAACATGGAATAACCATCTCTCATGATCCGTATCTCTAGCGATGTGATCGTTGACTAACACCTGCGAGTTTTGCTCTATCGACAATCGTGATTCCCAACAAGTGGTATCAGAGCGTAGGTCACGAGTTTGATACATACCCAACTTGCATTTTGGGGGATATTTTTGAACATTGGATAAACCAACACTCCCCATGTGTTTTGCGACATTGAATAACTACCTTCCGTGATCCTTATCTCTAGCGATGCGATTTTTGACTAGCACCTGATGGTTTCAGACTAACGACAATTGTGATTCCCAACAATTTGTTTTTAGATTAGCCATTTTATTGTTTCTTGATTTACTCTCATGAAGGTGCAAAGAATATTATGAAAACACTACTTTAATATTTCCTTCATAACTTTTAGTTCATCTTGCATAACGTTATAAACATTCTAGATGTGAGAAATTTCTTGACTACTTCTATTAATTAATGTTTTTCATGGAATAGGCATGTTATGATTGTCACATAAAGGGGTTATTTCTTATCCACCCTAATCTAATGTACAAATTATACAATTTATGATAGTACCTAAATGACCTTGGTGATGCATCACTCAATTAATTCTTACTATGATACTATAGAGGTCTTTAATTACTTCTATCAATGAAATGCCTATGGTTCTTTCCTCTATTGCTAGCTTAAGGTCATGGCACTAGTGTATACATTCAATGGTATCTAGGAAGAAGGAAGTGTGAATTTTTGAATTGTATTTTCCATCTTTATTTGAATGTCATTCTTAAAGATAATGATGAGATCCGTACATTGAATTAAAAAAATATGTCAGTGTTCAACATTATCCATGATTATGAACAAGAAAGGGTTTCCATGCATCGAAAGGGACAATATAATTGAGGATCTATCTTGCAAGTTCAATCAAAATGCGTTTCAAACATCAATACATTCAAGCTTGTAATCATACAACATTGTTACATAAAAAAAACAATGACATGAATTCCAAGTCAAACATAAGAAGGAAAAAAAAGAATATCTATACCATGCAACTTATCTCTACCTAGAAATAGCTATAACTATAAAAGGTATCTTTGGATCACTTAAAAAATATTGCAAAATATTTTAGTCCAATAATGAGAAATGCATGCATTCATTTGGAGCCAAATAACTAGAAAAAAAAAGAGAATGCATGTGCATATATTTCTTTTAATATAAGAACAACATGGAAGGGTAAATATTTTCTTGTAGTACATGATCACCCAAAAAACTAGCACAACATTGGTTACACAAATTTCTTTTTGTGGTATCGATATGGTGAATGTGTTAGAAAATCATACATGCATAAATATTTCCTTATCTTGATAATTACTTGTGATATTTATTTATCTTCTTTTAGCTCTTTTTCATTTTATTTATGTCTTATTTTATCTTCTTATCATTAAGAAACTACCAAAACATAAACATGAAGATCAAGGACACAAAATGTAGGTTCTAATCTAGGGAGAAACCCCTCTTCTAGGGGAAAACCCAAAAATTATTTTCTCTTATATAGAACCAAATAAAATGAGACAAACAAGAGCTTTTGACCAAGATAAACACCTCCTCTAATCCACCGAGTTAGCCTCCCAATATGATTAGACAAACTCCAAAAGTCAACTCAAGTCAATCTACTTCAATACTGCAACAAACTTAGATTTCATCCCTCCTGCATCAGATTTTCGGCCCTATTGCAGACTTTTAATTTCAACCCTCCTACAGCTTCAGATGCTTCGCATGTGTGAGGGAAAGAGAGATAAAAATGGTCTTAAATTTCTTTGCCATGGTTCCTCATTCTTCACTTAGGTTTTCTCCTTATAATTTTATCTTCCTTCACACCTTTCTCTTGCTATATCACACTCGAATTGCAGATCAAATTCTTGGATTCGATGATCAAATAGATCACATTCCAAAGTTATTTATAGTGGTTGTATCTCCCATAAAAAGTTTTAATTGATGAAGGGAAGGCCAACTTGGTGTAAGAGGGTTTAGATGGCCAATTACATAAAAATGATAATTCTTTCTTGACATAATAAGCCCAAGAAGGGTCTATTACATTATGACAAGGACTAAGACTCATGACACAAACCCTAGAAGCACACAATGGGTGCTTTGAACTAGAAAAAAAATAAACAAAGCATGAAACTCATGCCTATAAATAATTTTTATTTTCTTTTTCTTTTGACAAATACATTACATAATTACTCAAATAAAATTATTAAGACTGATACTAGTTATATTTCTCAGCAATACCTCTTAAATAGGGAGATATTCATAATTTTTTAATCGGTACAAGGTTGACCTTAATCTAAATTTTTTTAAGAAGAGTGAAACAAAATATGTAATGTTATGGATACCCTTACTGCCAAGGTATCCTCCCAACAAGGACTAAGGTGTCATCAAGGCAACTGCCTCTATAGGTACCATCAAGCTACAACCCTATTATCAATCCAATAGGATACATATATCATCTAGGCCTCCATGCCTTGACACAAAACTTTAAAAGGATCCAAGTATCAACACAACCAGAGCTCCTCAAGACCAAGACACCCTCTCACATTAGGATCCAGACATCACAACAATAGATATCAATACTAACCAAGCTAAGATGTCCTCCCAAGTACCATCAGTCAGGAAGTTTTATGGTACTCATTTTTCCCTCTCAATCAAATTAGAGATATCTTCCAACCTAAACATGCTTTCAAAACTTCTCACACATTAGCTACCTACTCAACTACTAGAATATCCAGTGACTTCACAACCCCAACCAATATCAATGAATATATTCTTATATACTAACACAAAACTCTGGGGTATTCAACTATTCTAATGCTACTTAGGTAATCAAAATATCTAAATACATCTTGATTGAAGCTTACTTCTTCGACTTCTCCAGCAACACCAAATGCAGTCTCAACGCTATCCAATTCTTGTTCACAACTTCATCAATCATGAATAACAATTTGTAGTGCATTAGCCCTTATCCAATCTTATTCTCTCTTCAAGGTCTTTACTATAGTTGCCACAATATTTCCTCCCTCTTAACTAGGGAAATATACCCTTTTTTTTATCCAAGCTTCTTCTCTACTAGGGGACAAATCCATTAACAACTTAGATACATAGACTCTTTCTTTCACATTTCCAAAACTTCATTCCTCTTATATTCACATGGAAATAAGGTTAGCTATCAAACTATGTAAGGTTCAATATCATCTGGTTTTCACAACTCCCTCTTTCCATCATGCTTATCAAAGTCATCAATAAGTATCATCATAAAGTCATCATAAAGTATGAGTTAGGTGATGGGTCCCATTAATAGGTATATTTTGAAGTTCATTATGCTATCCTCCAACCCTTAAAAATATCATTTTCTCACATCAATTCACATTTTTAGTCATAATATGCTTGGTAAGAATATTAAAAGGTGTTTCTCATATTGTGAGGCCTAATGTGATTAAATTGCAGGTAAAAGAGGCATTTTTGAGGCATTTACTGTGTAAGGGCTTGATGGAGACAACTAAGAGAGAATCTAGGGGGCTTATCCACTTCCTTAACTCTCTAACTTGGCTAAGGATTGCATCATGCTCAGTCATGGCTCAAATTCACTAGCAACTAAGGGACTCCAAGTCCATGTGGATATAAAAGAGAAGTAGATCCACAATTCTTGAGATCTTGGAGGGAACCGTATTGTCAAGGGAGCTTCCATCAACTACTTTTTTGTATAAATAAACCGGTGTAAAGGCTCACCAAGGTTCTAGTTTTTGATTCAGCTAAGAGTAACTACTAAGCCTAGTGCTTGACATTGTGATTTTTAACTTTCATGTGATGTATGAGACTACTATTTTTAGCTAATGAGAAGTTCTCATTCGTCTACATTTGAGCTAGTTTTAGAGTGTTGAAGCCCTTGGGTTTAGGCCCAACCTAGAGGCTTTAGTCCCTCTTATGTATTTATTTCTTATTCCTATTTCAAAGAATTTCATGTCTTTCTCTTTTTTTAGTAGATGTTAAGTTATAAAAACTTGTGATTACAGGATTTTATATCACCTCTCTTATGGGAAGAGTGATTGGAAAGATTTACATTCTTAGTCCAAAAACATTTGTTTACAATTTTTTAGAAATAGATAGATGTCAGTTGTAATTCTTTTGCATGTTTATTCTCAACAAATTAGGAGTTAGTTCAGTAATCAGAGTAGTGTTATGGAATAGAATATATTTTAGTGAAAGTCAACTCATCTTTTCCATGATAGTTTATCTCACTGTGTTATTGGTAATTTGATGCATGTATTTGGATAGCTTTAGGGTTGTGTTGATCTACAGGTGTGGGAACATCTTTCCGTCTCCACCTGGACCACTCCATCTTCTTCCTCTACACCTCACACTACTCCCAATCTCTATTTGCACAGTCATTATGTTAAGGAAAATAGAGGACATAGTGGGCATCACCCTTGGTGCAAGATAGAACTCCAAGAGGACCTAGGATTAGCTAGGCGGCTCCCCCAACCTGCATTCACTTCCTCCTACTTTCATTCATATTATCCAACCCTCAAGATACGATTTCTAACCTCAAAAGGCTCTCGAACCCCTCCTGTAGCAAAACAAATCCTCTTGTAGCAATATAGGACCTCCTGTAGAAGCCTCCTATAGCAACCCTCTAACCGTTTTCTTTTCAACCAGTGTTTCTCCCCACTTTGATCTTAGCTTAGTTAAGTTGAATAATGGCCCCAACTTGTGATTTGACAATTAAGGAAGGCTCTTAGACCACTCCAACATCCTCCTTTCCTTATTGCAAAACACAATTAAAAATATTATTTTTTTATAAGCATGTTAAAAGTTAGATCCCTTATTTTCAAGAAAATGTAAAGTAGATCAATGATACATGCAAGTAGGTTACTTATTCGATTAAATTTGTAAATTAGAGTAGTTCATAATTTGAGTTGAGGAAGCCCTCGTGAGCTGCAACACTCTTGGTGTAATAGTAGGGCTCATCATGTTTTGGCATTGTTGTTGGGGAGGTGTCTAAGTAGGTGTTGTTTCTGCTTAATAATTGCTTGTTCTTTTCTATTTTGCACCAATCTTGTTGCTTTGAAAATTCTTGAAAAAACAAAAAAATCAATAAATCTAGTTCTTTCATGCCTCGTAGGTGTAGGGATAACCAAGGGAAATTATTACCAAAAACCACTACCCCCTTAAGTAGTCAACCTTCATTATTCTTTGGTGATTGTGAACTTCCCTCTTTGACTATAGGAGAGTTGGAAAACCCTTTATGAAAGCCACTTGGAATTTTTAAAGAACCTATAGGAGAAGAAGAACCTATCTCACCTACTCGAACTATGGCTAAAAACTAGAACAATGAAATTTTCCCCATCAAAGAAACCAATGAAGATGCTAGAATGAAAAATATAAGCCCTGCTGCCCTTCCACACTTTCATGGCCTAACCTTTGAAGATCTTGACACCTTCATGTTTGAGTTTGATGTTGTACGTATGACCTATGACTATGCCTCTGATGAGCAAAAGCTAAATTTGTTTCCTTATACCCTCAAAGATGTAGCCTTGTGCTGGTTTATGTATACCTAGAGGTAACTTCACTACTTGGGCCCAAATGCAACAAAAATTCAATGACAAATATCGAGATTACTGTAGGTCCAGAGAAAAAAAGGAGGAAATCTTTAAGATGACCCTTCGACTTGAAGAATCTTTGGAGGACTATGAGGAAAGGTTTCAACTCAATTATAGGAGGGACAATTGTACCCTTGATATTAAGTCACTCAAGCTAGTTCTTCTTTGAGGGGTTAGGGAAGATGTAATGGAAACCATCAACATGCTATCTATAGGACATATCTACCAATTGCCTTATGATGACATCAAAAATGTATTCAAGAATTACTCTAGGGATGCTATGAAGAAGGGTAGGTCTAGACAAATCTTGGTCAACTCCTCTGCCTCCACAATATCTATCAAGCGTGAGATAGGGAATATGTTGGAGGATTTCAAGAATGAAATGTTTCATACCTTTTCCATGCAAATGGATACCATGCAAATAAAAATAAAACAAGAGGAAGAAAATGTACTAAAAGACATCCTATGAATGAATTCCCACTAAATGTCATAAAAGTATGCCTAGTATGTGAGGAGAATAATGTAACAAATAAATGTCCCTCTCTGTCAGCCTAAAGGTTGTATACCAGGGAGGAGTAAAGAGTGGATCAAAATAATTATGCTTCATTAATCAAAGGAGACCCCCAGGACCTCAACCATATCAACAAGGCATGCAAGTTGCATATTATCCTCACTACAATCCAAATTAGAATGCACCTTTTTAGTCTTGGTATCCTTCCACTCATCCATCATGGTGCACACCTCCTCCTTGTACTTATGCTCCTCCATATCCTCCTTAACCTGTCAACCATCCTTTTCAGCCATATCCACCCCAATATTCGAAATGGGGCAACCCCTCACAAGGGTGGAGGCCTCAAACAAACCATCCTCCTTCTTTACTGCTTCCACCCCAACCTCAACCACAACTGACTCATCATACCCCACATAAGAAACCTAAAATTCCTTCTCAACCTAAGCTGAACCCCAACAATAAGTAGGCACAACAGGTCTACAATTGAGAGACATCCTATCCTTCTTATGCTATGGAAATCAAAGAGATAAAACTTCGGTATGGGAGGGTGCTCCTAGATAATCACCCAACTTCTCTACCTGAAGAGCTTGAAGAAGAGAAGGAAGAGAGTGCCCCTCAAGTCAATACAGTCCGCTATCCTGAAAGGTTGGTCCACCCTAACCTGTACACCCCAGAAGAGGTTGAATTTATGGGAGAATTGAAGAATTTGTGTGTTAAGATACCCCTTCTCCAGGGCATTAAATATGTTCCCATATACAAAAAGATTATTAAGGAAAAATGTTGCAAAAGGCCTGGGAGAAGAAGAAGAGATACCCCCACCATCAATGTTTTTGGACATCTATCTGATGTGATGTATGGGAAGGTGATATCCCCAAAATACCTAGACCCTGGTATCCTAGTAGCAAATGTGCACATTGATGGAATTATGGTCCCTAATACCTTGACTGATATTGGGGCTATAATCAATGTGATGACTAGGGAAACCATGCTGAAACTCAATCTACAAGGGGCTTTGAGAAAGACCATCACAGTGTTGCAGCTTGCAGACAGATCCACAATAGGCCTTGAAGGAATTATTGAGGATGTCATGGTCTCCATTGACTCATGGGAGTACCCTACTTATTTCCTAGTCCTCCATCACAAAACCAAGTTTAATGGCTATCCTCTCATCTTAGGAAGACCTTGGTTGGCCACTACTGATGCCTACATTAGTTGTAGGGATGGGAACATGACTATCAAGAATGGACATTTATCAAAACAACTTGTGTTGTATTCTCCTTTTAAACCTTCTATTGAACATGATTTACCCATATGGTTAGAGGATGAGGATGAGGAAGAGGAAGAATTGTATCACATAACCCCCTACCTAGCCTACACTATAGATATTGTTATATGAGGGGGACAACTTGATGAAGATGACCTTATTTACCATATATTATAGAACCAACCTCCCATTGGCATACCAGTTGATGAATTGCTGAAAGAATTCGAGAGTAGCCCCTAGAATTACTTGTGCTCTATTGAATCTAGCCTATAACTTGTCAATATTGTAGAGTTTTCCCCGTCAAGGACTCTAAAAAACAACCCCTTTATCTTGGCCAAACATGAAGAAAAAATGTGCAATGTACTGAGGCAACACCTGAATTCTTTTTCTTAGGATTATAAGGAAATGAAAGGTGTGCATCCGTCTGTTTGTACTCATCATATTTACATCAAAGAGGGATGCAAGCCTGTACACCAACCCAGAGAAGGATGAACCCAGATCTTAAGGACATTGTGAAAGAGGAATTACAAAATCTACTGGATGCATGGTTCATATACCCCATTTTAGATAGTGAGTGGGTGTCACCTCTTGTTTTAGTTCCCAAGAAGAATGGGAAGTGGAGAATCTGTGTTGATTACCAGGAACTTAACAAGGCTACAAAGAAGGACCATTTTCCTTTTCCCTTCATTGACCAAGTCCTAGATGGCCATGTAGGAAAGAAATTATTCTCCTTTCTAGATGGATTTAGTGGATACAACCAAATCTTGACCAGCCCTGAAGACCAAGATAAGACCACATTTACATGTCCTTGGGGTACCTTTTCCCATATAGTTATTCTATTCAGTTTGTGCAACACCCTGCTACTTTTCAAAGGGAGGTTCTAAGTATTTAATTTATTTATTATTATTATTATTATTATTTTATTATTTATTTTATATTTATTTATATATTTTTTTTAATTTTTTAATTTTTTTTTTGAACCTTTCTCATGACTCTGTTGAGACATACATGGATGATTTCACTCCTTATGGATGTGACTTCCAGAAAACTCTTTCTAGCATGTGCAAAGTCTTGAAGAAATGTATTGAAATGAATCTCTATTTGAACCTTGAGAAATGTGAGTTTTTGATGAATGCAGGGAATTTCCTTGGCCATTCCATATCCAAGGTAGGAATACAGGTTGACCCAAACAATATTTCCATCCTAAAAAGGGTCCCTATCCCTTGTTTGGAATGCTAGATAAAGATTCAGATTTTTGTTGGAAAAACAACTGTCAAGAAGCCTTTGAAATACTAAAAGAAAAGCTGACCACTGCACCCATCCTTAGGGAATCCAACTAGGCATTACCTTTCCATATACACATAGATGCGTCATACAAAGCTATAGGGGTTGCCTTAGGACAAGTAGAAGGAAAATTGCCTTATGCTATCTATTTCATTAGTAATAACCTTTCTAAAGACGAGTTAAATTATACTGTCACTGAAAAGGAACTCTTGGCTATGGTGCATTCTTTGAACACGTTTAGGCATTATATCACTGGTTATCAATCTTTGGTTCCACTGATCATGCAACCATTAAGAATTTAATGAATAAACTTGATGTCAATGCTACGATAATTAGATGCTTTTTATTATTGGAGCAATTTGATTTTACTATTGTTGATAAACCAGGGAAAGAGAATGTGGTTGAATATTTCTTATCAATACTAAACCTGCATGCAAGAGAAGAAAATATGATAGATAATAGACTTCTAGATGAGCATATATTTTTCATCTTGGTGATTTCTCCTTGGTTGATGATATAGCCAACTATTTGGTTGTTGGGAGGTTCCCTCCTAACCTATCCACAAGGAGAAAATCAATATTGTTAGGAAGAGTGCTCCATCCACCTAGATTGGGGGGAATATTTTTAGATTGGGGCCAAATCATATCCTAAGAAGATGTGTGAGGGAAGAAGAGGTCTTTTACATCCTTTCAACATGCCATGATGGACCTTTTGGGGGGGCACTTTGATGCTAAGAGGACAACCTTCAAAGTTCTACAATTAGGTTACTATTGGCTCACTTACATTAGGATGCATGGAGTTACACCACCAGGTGTGATTAGTGCCAAAGTATGGGTAAGCCAACACCTAAGGATGAAATTCCCTTACAACCTCAAGTGACTCTAGAGCCATTTGAAAATCAGGGCATGGATTTCATTGAACCTATTGATCCCCCATCAGGCCAAAAAAGGTATATCATTATATGCATTGATTACTTGACGAAATGGGTTGAAAAAAAGTAGTAAAGACAACAAATGAGTAAAAGGTGGTTGAATTTTTGAGAGATAACATCTTCTACAAATTTTGTTTTCCAAAGGAATTATTAACTAATCAAGGAGCACGGTTTACATTAAGTTTGATTGAAGATATTATGAAACAACACCACATCAAGTATAGGACATTAACTTCCTATCACCCTTAAGAAAATGGGCAAGTGGAAGTCATAAACAGAGGATTGGAGAGCATTCTTACCAAGGTTGTCAGCAACAACATAAAATATTGGGAATACATATTTTTGGAAGCTACTTGGGACTACAACAACACTTCAAATATCACCACTGGATTCACTACATTTGAGTTGGTCTATGGGAAGAAGGCCCTGTTGTCTATTGAGTTTGAGTACAACACCTTGAGGATGGAAGCTTAGTTAGACTTGGATCTCACTATAGCACAACATGAAAGACTGCTCAAACTCAATGGTCTAGATGAATTTAGAATGCAAGCTCTCCTACACACTGAGGTAATACAGCTGCAAAGGAAGATTTGACATGATAATCACATTAGAAAAAGGACTTTTCAAGAAGGAGATTGGGCCCTATTGTATGATTCCATATTCAAGGATTTCAAGGGGAAGTAATGGCAAGATGGTTGGGTCCCTATCTAGTAGAAAATCTAGTAGAAAAGTGTCATGAGAACAAGTCTATCCAAATTAGAAAAATTTATGAGGAAGGGATTCCCTTGTTAATTGTCATAGGCTAAAGTTGTACAAGAAAATTTTGTCCAAGGAAGAGTTTTTCAGTTCAGTTAGTAGGGAGTTAAATGTGATTGGGAGGTTCATAGCCCTCAGTCCACCAAACTAAAAAAGAAATAATAATAATAATAACAATACTAATACTAATAATAATAATAATAATAATAAGAGGGCCTAAATGAAAACTTCCATGATGCCAACTCTTGAGTTGAAAACCTCTCTGAGGTAGCATAGGAGCAAAAAAGAGAAGAAAGGGAAAAATAAAAGATGAAATAATCCCCAGGTGAAAACCTCCTCTGAGGTGCCTAGAGTAGGCATGTTGGTTGAAAATCTCTATAGAGGAAACTTGCTTGTCTAAAAAAAAAGGAGAGAAAAGAGAAAAACACAGGGAAGGAATTCTTACACCATTATTGTTAACATCTTTTTTTTATAGGAATCCAAACAATTGACATAATCATGACTACATGGTAGCATATATAAGTGTAATCCTCCATTTTTATGACCACACATTTCATTTTCACACTCCCCACTCACATACCTATCTCTCTCCATCATCCAGTCAACAAAAGAATCAAATTCTACCTCCTTGTTGTAATTCTACAAGAGGAGCTTGAAATGCTATAGGAGGGAGATCTGATGGGAAAAAAAGAAGAGAGGGTCATGCTTCCTTTAGGTAATTTTGAGATAGGTCCACCAATGTCAATTTCATCACCCATCCACTCCATCTAGCCAAAGTTGGCTCAAATTTCCTCTCTGTCATGCATCTAAAAACACAGAAAAAATCTATGTTTTCCATTCTTCCACCAGCTACACCACTTCCTCATGATGTTAATCCTATCCTCATAGCTTTCACGGATTTTCCTCAATTTGAAATGCCAAATGAGCTCTTGAAAAAGGGGATCAAATGACTGCTACAGGAAGGAGACTCCTCCTGTTGCAGCTTGTACAGTCACAACATAACTCAAAATTATTTTTTTCCACCCACAGAGAGCATCATGGATACATTTATGAAGTAGAGAAGAGGCACATCATCCTTAGGAAGTCGTCCATCCACTCCACCAACAATAGATTGGACACATGGATGAGACCTGCACACACAATAAAGTTATTAGTCAAAAGACCATCAAGTTATGAAGACCTAAACATAAATAAGCAAAGGAAATCAACACCCTGAATATCACAATGTTATGAGATCCAAATCCAACATGCAAGCACCACTAGCAATTCAATCCATAGGTAGGATCAAGTATGAGAACCCTCACCTCTTCTCTATGCATATAATGCTAAAATGTGTTAATAGTTGAGAAAGGATTTTTAATGGACTAGAGGTGGCCAATGAACTTTTCCACCCTCAACTAGTAAACTAAAGTTCTTTTCAGTTACACATGCACATGGAAAAGTCAACTCAAGTGAGGTGGTGATTACAAGTAGTGAGGTGATAATCATGAGGATCAGGGTAATGATTGCAAGGAGTTAGGAAAATAGTTAAAAGAAAAGGAAGTTAGTGTATAGGCCATGTCATCACAATGCTCCAAGCCCTTACTACAAAAGGAATATTAAGTACTAGGCTCGAATCCATTTGCACCATCACTCATTTCTAGAAAAAAAAATTTAAGAGGAAGGATGAGCTAGTGTTATCAGACTAGCTAGGGTGCCACTGAGTTTCTTCAAACTGTGATTGTAGGTGCTATAGTGATCTGAAATTGAAAAAGGTATTATAGACTATGTGTGAAGTTGCCTATGTTACTTAGTGTAATGGATCGATAAGATTGCAAATAACATAAACACTTAAACAATTATAAAAAGAACAATCAAACACTTCAACACAACCAAAATTGATAAAGGAGTTCAACAGACTTCCTAGCTACGTCTCTTGGTCCTTTAGCTTCTAGTGCTAACCTCTTTATTTTGTCTTCAAATAGTTGTTACAGGTGTGAGCTCAAAAACAGAGTCTTAAACATGAAAATAGATCTCACCGTTGTGTTCAAATCGAATCCTTGAGTTGAAATGAGTATACACTCGACCGTACTTGGTCACTCTAACCTCCAGACCCCCTGGAATGATTCACAACACACTCTTCATCAACTTTTCTGTGTTATGGTATTTGTATACCACATACAGTTACAAACTGCAATAAAAGTGGAATAATACGTTTATAATAGAAACAGACTATAAACCAAAGAATCGACGGGCATGGGGTGGACCCCAACCATCCAACGTTTTCCCGACGCTAATATCGAGAACAAAAAATCTGACGCCTATCATGTTTTTCTCATCAACTAATCCGAACAACCTACACCGTCGATCTATCCTGTGGAATCTGATGGCTGTCGTACAATCTCGCACTTCAACTAGCACATCTGCTAATTATCCGAAGGCACACGAGAAAGTGGTTTCAGGATGCTACGTGTCAACTACTGAGTGGAATCGCATAGATTTATGAAAAACCATTTCCTGCCTTAAAGGCACGTAACAAAACCACTTATCGCTTCTCTGCCGGAACTCAATAGAGTTTAACTTCTTTTGCATTACTTTATCATGTCCATTTTCCAGGATAACCTGTCTACATGTTTCGACATGATATGCATCGATCTCCTTTGATCAGGGGATCTCCACTCTTGTCCAGTGATCCCATCGCCTGTGGTATGAACCAATCACAAACTGCCACATCACCTTCTATGATGACATCATCAAGAACCTGTGACTCTTTCCTGGGTTGCCACATGTCTTGCTGACGTAGGCATTGACTTTTTGACCTAATATTTAATTGGCTCTAATTTCTTCATTCGAACTCAGATTTACACATTGTTTACACTGTTAACTTCGTATTAACGAGCACTTCAACATGATTCCACTTTCACCTATATTTGAAGACTTTTGAACTGGAGGCTTTATTGAATCCATTTTGGATCACTCCTCCCCACTTGAAGCTTTTGGTCCACCAAAAGTTGGCTTTAGCTATCGAGTAAGTGAGGATAAAGTTCCTTCACTTTTCCAATCTCTATCCATCATGCTTTACTTGGATTTGTACCTTTGAGTCCAACTCGAAGATACTCACGTTCCCCCGTCATGGATTTCTTATCCTCCTATCAAGAACTATGTCCTCCTATAACTCATTGAGATACTCGGGCAACAAATCCTCAATGGAAGGTATCTAACCTTGCTCTTCGGGATCTTCAATCAATGAAGGTTAATACAACCGCAAGTTTTCAACATTTATGACTGAATATATTTGCATATAAGCTGGTAGATCTAGGCGGAAAGCATTTTCACCAATTTTATCAAGTATTTTGAAAGGACCATATTTAATTGGTTTCAACTTTTTACCTTCCCCTTGCAGTATTTCTTTGCCGATGTACAACCAGACTTGATCATCAACTTGAACACTATGCTCAACTCGATGCTTGTCATGTTGCGCCTTATACTTTGATTGGATTCTTTCCATCTGTTCCTGTACTTCCTGATGAATTTCTTAGATTTGTTCAATGAACTTGGTTGCTTTATCCACATCACTGTGTCCAACAACTTCTATGTCTTTACCAAAGACAAAATCCAAGGGAGACTTTGGTGTAAAACCAAAACAAGTCTCAAAAGGAGATCTCTGGGTAGAAGAATGTTTTGCATGGTTGAAAGCATGCTGCACATAACACAAATGCTCATCCCAAAGTTTGGGATGCTTGCTGCAATATCCTCAAAGCAACTGTATTACTGTCTTGTTGACCACTTTTGTTTGACCATCTATTTGTGGATGAAATGTTGTGCTCTTATTTAACTTTGTGCTGATTAACTCCCATAGACTTGACCAAATTTCCCAACAAATCGAGAATCTTGACCAGATACAATAGAAGTGGGTAACCCAAAATGAACCCATACATTTTGAAAGAAAAACTTTGTAGTTTGTTCAGCTGTGACCTATTTATTACATGGTATCAAAATACACATCATACTGAACCTATCGACAACTACATACAAATAATCGTGACCATTTATAGACTTTGGAAATCCCCCAACAAAATCCATGGAAACACTTTCCCAAGGACGAGAAGGAATTGGAAGTGAAGTATACAAGCCTAATTTTCTATTACTTGGATTGGTTGTAGCACACATAGTACATCCTTTGATATATCTAGAAATTGTCTCATTCATTCATAGCCAATAACAAAACCTTTGTAATTGTGCAACTCTTTTACTTACACCAAAATGACCTGATATAAGAGAAGTATGTGCTTCTCAAATTATGTTAACTCTTTCATTTTGTGGAATGCATAAATTTCAAAAATGATATAAGAGTTTGTCCTTTATGTAATAATCCAAATCTTCTACCTACTTGCCATGACTTAAAGTTGCATATACATCCTTAAAATATGTGTCTTGAGCATATTGTTCAATATAACTTTCATGAATTACTGAATTATGCTTAAGTATTGTGGATACATTTATTATTGGTCTTAATAACATGTCTGCAACCTTATTATGTATGCCCTTCCTATATCTGATAACAAGATGAAATTTCTATAGAAAACCCATCCACCTGTAATGTCTTGATTGTTGCAATTTAGTTTGTGAGTGTAAATATTGAAGATCTGTGTGTATGATTGTTTCTTTACCCATTATGTAATGTTTCCACTTTTTAACACTATGAACTAATGCATACAATTCTTTATCATATGTAGGATAGTTAACTACTGCTGATGTAAATGTCTCAGAATGAAAGCATATAGGTTTCCTGTGCTGCATCAACACTACCCCCATGGCATATTCACTTGCATATGCCTCGATCTTAGATGGATGCTAAAGATCTGGCAGTGCTAGTAATGGAAATGTACTGATCCTTTCTTTCAATGTGTCGAAGGCTTTTTGTTGTTTGCCTCCCCATTGAAGCACCCGTTTCACACTTGTCAAAGCATGTTAAAGAGTTGCAATCAAAGAAAAGTTAGCAATAAGCTTTCTCCAATATTGCGCTACCCCTAAGAAACTTCTAACTTTTGTAGCAGTATTGGGTTTAGGAAAATTTACAATGACTTCAACCTTAGAGGGATCTATCTTCAATTCACCACCCCCTATAATATAACCCAAATAATTCAAAGATGTTCTACCAAATTCACATTTTGACAATTTCACATAGAGATTTTCTCTTTTTAAAACATCTAATATCTGCTTTACATGCTTTACGTGCTTTACATGTTCATCCCATGTCCTACTAAAAAAAAGAATATAATCTAAATAGACTAGTACAAAATCATCAATAAATGGTCTAAATACATCATTCATGTCTTGCATAAATGTAGCAGGAGCATTAGTTAAGCCAAAAGGAATAACCAAGCATTCATAAAGTCCTTGCTTCGTCTTGAAAGCAGTTTTCCATACATCCTATTCTTCATCTTTGATCTGATGGTAGCCGCTTCGTAAGTCTAATTTAAAGTAAATTGCACCTTTTAATTGATCTAATAAATCATCAATACAAGGAAGAGGATAACAATTCTTTATTGTGATTTTATTTAGTGCTCTAAAATCAATTCACATTATCCACGAACCATCTTTCTTTCGCACCAACACAATAGGTGATCCGTACGGTGATGTGCTTAGCCTAATAGACCCTTTATCGAGCAACTCTTGTACCTGCTTCTTTATCTCTGCATTCTCTAGAGCTGATAACCTGTACATTCCAATGTTAGGTAGTGGAGCACCTTGCTGAAAATAAATTTCATGTGCTATCTCTCACTTGGGTGGAAGCCCTTTAGGCTCTTGAAACAAAATATCATAATCGGAAACAACTTTAACTAGATTTGCTTTCTGTTTAGGATTACAACCTTGGAATGCATCGAATTTATCAAGATCCTTTGCTTTGAAAATCATTAGTAAAAATTTCTTACTTGAATTTAAAATCCGTTTCATCTGTCCTGAATTTATGAGAGAGAAGTTATCTTTAAGTTTATGAGCCCTTGCAATATATTCAATTCCATCCTTAGTGTGTTGATACTTATTTCTAGCTCGATAGAAGATAGCTTTTCTATCGTACAAGTATGGACTTCCTAATACAATTCCACATATGTCCAATGGGACTATGTTTAACTCGACCTCATCTACAAACATTAACCCAATAGAAAAATGAAGTTTACATTGTTTCGTGACTTGTAGTTTTGTTTTATCACACACCCAACCTAATGGATATGGATTTTTATGAGGTTTTGTTTCTAGACCCAGCTTCTTTACAATTGTTTCATGAATAAAATTAACTTGTGACCCACTATCAAATAAAGTATCAATTTTAGTGTGCTTGGAAATGACTCTAATATGAAATAGCTCATTTCTTTTCCTCTCATTACTTTCATTATCAACATAATGTGAAGAATTACTTATAGATGCTTGAAAATCTTTACCTTTTATACCTATAGTTGTAACCATTGTTTCATCACCTGAGTCTAATCCCAAGTCCTTTTGAATAGCAGCAACATTCTTTCACTCTTTACTCGCAAACTTCTTAGCCTTCAATTTTGGATGCAAATACTAGTAGTGTGCCTCATCATGTCCTTCCTTCTTACAATGAGTGCATGAAGGTTTATCCTTCTTCACAATGTTTGTTTTCCTTTCCTTCCATTTCAGTTTCTTCTTGCCTTTATTCTTGCTTTCAATAGATTTGGATGATTTCCCAACATCTGGGGTTACATTTTTACTTCTAGCTTCTAGATGAGCTGCTTGAATTGATACATCATCTAAGCTAGTGGGATTAAACATAAGTATAGTATGCTTCAAATAACTATGAAGACTACCTATATATTTTAACAATGTCTCTGGTGAGTCCAACGATATGCCTAATGTTAAAGCTCTCTTACAAAATCCGGAGTATAACTCTGAACACTTTGACCCTTCAATTGAAGTAGTGTTTGCCAACTCATCATTACTTGCTGCATATAAGCCAAAGGATAAAATTTATTTTTAATGGCAGAAACAAATTCATTCCAAGTTGAAATGATTTTACCATGCTTTTGAAGATTTGCTTGTGTGTTGCCTTTCCACCACACAAGTGTGGTTCCTCCAAGTTGAAGGCTAGCCAGTTGGATCTTCTTCCTTTCTGAATCAATTTTCTGCACCTTGCAATATACATCAATTTTCCTTATCCAATTATCAAGCTTTTCAACATTAAGTTCTCCATCATAAACTGGAAAATCAAATTTTACATCTAATTTGATCAAAGAGGATTTCTTTTTCTTCTTCTTGGAAGAACTAGTTTTATGAGAAGAAGACGATGATGGTGATGATGGAGGAGATGGTGGAGGCTACATTCCTCCTTGTCCTTTATCTTCTTTATCTAGAGGGACAAAAAGAAAAGGTTCCTCTACTCCTTTTTCTGGTCTAGATGATGAAGTATCTTCACCTTTGCCCTTTTTAAACTCATGATACATCTCTTCCACCATTGCATGTATCGTCATGAAACTATCCAATAACTGGGATTCTAACCCAAGTGGAGTTTCATCTGCCATCCTTATTTGTGAAAAGACCCTTCCAATCTTTGGATTCTCCTCAACAAGTTCACCTTCACCTCGTCTGAGCCTCAACCTAGTAAGCATTCAAATCTCCGCACAAACTTGTCAAACCTTAAAATCGTTAAGCTTTGATACCACTTGATCTGAAATTGAAAAATGTATTACAGAATATGTGTGAAGTTTCCTATGTTAGTTAGTGCAATGGATCGATAACATTGCAAATAACATAAACACTTAAGAAATTATAAAAAACACAATCAAACACATCAAGACAACCAAAATTGATAAAGGAGTTCACTAGACTTCCTGGATATGTCTGTTGGTCCTTTAGCTTCCAATGCTGACCTCTTTATTATGTCTTCAAATAGTTGTTACAGGTGTGAGCTCAAAAACACAGACTCAAACATGAAAATGGATCTCACCACTATGTTCAGCTAGAATCCTTGAGTTGAACGAGTATACACTCGATCGTACTTGATCATTTTGACCTCCAGACCCCTTGGAATGGTTCACAACACACTCTCCATCAAATTTTTTATGTTATGGTATTTATATACCACGTACAGTTACAAACTACAATAAATACGAAATAATATGTTTATAATAGAAACAAATTATAAACAAAAGGAATGGCAGGCACAAGGTGGACCTTGACCATCTTGCCTTTTCTTGATGCTGATATCAAAAACAAACAATTTGACGGCTATTGTGTCCTGCTCATCATCTAATTTGAATAACCTGCACTATCTATCTGTCCCGTGGAATTTGACAGTTGTCGCGTGATCTTGAGCTTCAACTAGCACATCTGCTAATTCTCTGAAGGCATGTGAGAAAGTGGTTTTAGGATGCTATGGGTCGACCGCTGAGTGGAATCACGTAGAATTTTGAAAAACCATTTCTTGCCTTGAAGGCATGCGATAAACCAATTAACGCTTCTCTACCGGAACTCAAAGGAGTTTAACTTCTTTTTCATAACTTCATCCAACTCATCTACTAACATGCACATGGTCTTCATGGGTGCGACTGAACTAGAAACACACTGATGCATATTGTCCATGCTGATCTTCAAGTGTGTGTTGGTGGTCATGTGCATCAACTTGCCGAAGTAAATGTTTAGCTCCAGTTGGACTTTCTTCTTGTCTTCGCCTTGGTGAGTGTGCTGAATGGGTTGGATTGCATGCGTGCACACAATGACATGCATGCTGCTGAATCCATTGCATGCAATCAAAAGCACTGCTCACCATGTCTTCTCCATGCTAGCTATTGGGATGGATATCTAACTTGTACAGGCACAGTTTTAGCCGTGAGAACATGTTGCGCCCACTACTATTCCTATTTCGACTGCAATTCATTCGTTTGTCTGTGTAGCTTCATGTTCTTCCTTAAGTTGCTACTTCAGCACATGCAACTCCTTTGTTCCATTCTCTGTTTTTGCATGATCTTGCAACTTTGTTCCACCTATGTGTTGTCAACAACCTTCCTATTACATTCATTGCATTCATTGCGTTCGCTGCATTTGTTGCATTCGTTGCATGTGGTATGATTCTCATGATGCTGCTGATTGTGATATATTGATGTTCTTGTCTACGAACAACTTGATGTCTTCATGAGTAGGAAGGCTCATAGACATTTGATTGACTGCATCTCCAGGTGTGCTTTGAACAGTGCCTTTAACTCTGCCCTCTTGGTAACCATTGTACTTGCACTGTTGAGAGGTAGATGAACACCTACAATACCTAGAGACATGGCAACACTCATGGAAAGCAATCTGTCAGTCGAAAACCAAAATGAACTTGAGAATTGACTTTCAACATACCTATGTGACTGATCATGAAGGTTGGGTAATTTCGGCTGGGAGGTTGGGAGATTGACTTCCAATACTACGAAAGGCACAATCTAGGCTGCTGGGAGACTCGCTGACTGTTGGAACTGTGCAATGCACAGTCCAATTTTGCTGCTGACTGCTGGAATTTCACAATGCACAATCTCAGCTAGCAATGGTTGCAGGCTTAGTGACTGCATTGTGCAATTTTCTGGGTTAGCAGTCACTGCCCCTTAGAAATGCGTAAAACAGTCTTGGAGGATAGTGCCTGGGTAGAAATGTTCATTTATGGAGAGGAAGGCAGAGCCTTCCCTCTTAGGATTTCACAATGTTGTTTAGTCAGGTAGAGTCTGGGTTAAGGTTGGCCAGACTAGCCAATGGGCAACTGAAAGTGAATGTGGGTGTGAGTGCATGGTGATACTGAGTGTAAGCATAAGTGAATGGTCATGCATGCAAACAACTAATGACAACTTCAGAAAACATAACAACATGCGTGTGGGTGAGGTGAGTCGCTGAATCAAAGATCGTTCATGTAAAACGGTTTCAAGCATGCGAGAATAGTGAGATAGCAACGAAAACTGAAATAATGCTAGGACAAGCTAGTATACATGTAATCAACATCAAGTGCTTACTAAAATCAAGAAAAGAATACTCACACAAGTGAAAACACAAAAAGCGATAGAAATGCAACACAAGGCATGGGAAGCGGGCTTACCCCAAAACAACTGAGTTGAATGTGCTGAATGATCCTAGATGTGATGTTGGATGTCAGAGCTGCAAGGTTGATGTGGGAAATGAGCTCTACAATGTTCAGTTGATGAGTTTTGATAACATCAAGGTTGTGATGTGCATGCCAAAAATCTAGGGAAAGTAACACTTGGTGGGGGTTTCTGAAATGATCCTTGCATGTAACCTCCAACTGCTAAACATAGATCCTTGAAACAAGGGATGCCTTTGCATGCTGCATTGGGAGAAACAACTCATGCATGCAATTTTTTTTTGCTCGGTCCCGGAGGGAACTGGTCAACTCAGCTGCACATGCAAGAGGCTATTCAAGTGCTTGAAGGAAATGCACATTTCTGGCTAGGATATGGGCTGACTGCCCAGGATATTTATGAAATTTCTGGGTAGAGAAGCTGATTGCTACCTACATTTGTTCAAATTTTGGGCTGAGCAACCCTGCTAGGGAAAATTATGCAATTTTCACTGTGTGTTGACTACCAGAATTGCACAATTCTAGAGCCCAAAAGGCTACCAGTCAGGATTATGCAATTTCTAGAGGGAAGGTTGGTTTTTGTCCAGGATTGTGCAATTTCTTGGGGGAGCTACTCAGCATACAACTAGACCAAGTTTGGGTGATCAACCTATGAGGGGAATGCATCGAGCTGTGATCGACATGATGCCTTTGTGCAAGCAAAAAACTGAAGCTTGTGAACTTGACGAAGCAAGGCAAGTTGCTATGAAAAGTTGGAAGGGAGGCTCCAAAACAAAGCTAAGGAAAAATTTTGGAGGGTGGTTGTAGCCGCTACAACATGTTACAACCAAGAATAACTTTTTCATTTAGAGAGAGAAGACTATAGAAGATAAGAATGGAGTAAGAAGAGAAAGCCTACCTTACCCCTGGGATGAAGTGGCCTATCACATTCTCAAGTATATATCTTGTGAGGGGAGGCTGAGTGTTGTATATGCCTATCATTTTAGGTTACTCCATGAGTTAACATTCAAAGCAGACTTACCAATCCCACAAACACTAAGTGTTCCCCATTGTTGGCTTGTTGGGGCTTGACTCAGGTTTAGAGTTAAATAGCCCAAAAAATCCCTATACTACTAGCCCTTTCGGCAATAGTCCATGAAGCGTGGATTGAGTTCTCACCTGAAGTAGTATGGGGGGGGTGGGCGTGCTGGAACCAAGTTTCGACACCCTTGAGATGTTTGAGGGGTTGATTTGGTCCAATTGCTAGTCCCTTCATGTAGGTTACTTTGCACACTTCCCTAGCCTTCACGACCTAATATATTCACCTTTGCGTAACCCTAACTAGGAGTTGTGGGGATTCCCCACTATTGGAGCAACATTCTGCACTATTTCCCTAAGTCACACCTAAGATCTTACTATCTTCTTACACTAGTTAGTTATCTTCATGTAAATGGATGCCTTATGTTATATTATTTATACAACACATTCATATGAGTTCGTGCAACAAATAAATAGTAAACTTGCAATTCATACCCAATAATATATAAAATAGGAAAAGATACACAGAAATATGGTATAACTTCTAATTTTTTAATTCTTCCCATAGTTACAAACTTGACCTACCCTGCGCACTCAGAAACAGGGGTTCGCGCACTCAGCTGCGGATTACTAGGCCTCTGCACACTTAGTTGCAGAGCCTTCTCCTACTCTACGACCCCAAGCCATGATTTACACTTGACTCAACGCTTCATCAATCCCTTAGAATCCTCTTGCTTAGATTGATTTCTTCTACACATAGAGCCTCGCTCTATTTATACAATCCCATGGTCCGTAGACCATGGGTAGATCTTTCAAACCGACACTACATTACAAAACCAAGGGTGGACAACCCTGTGACTCTATTATGACTTCGCGCTCCGTGCCCATAATTCGCAGAGTCTTTACAATGGACTTAGTCAAAACTTGGGCTTTAAGCCCCAAAACATGCCTTGGGAGGGATTCCATGCCCAAAAAGCACCCAACAAAAACATCATGACTCACCCTCAAGTCAATCTGTTGCTGCGAGATCTTTGCATAGAGTCCCTCCAAATCTACTCAAACTCTTGTAAGGTCTGCAATGCACTGAGCGGCTACTTACTGAATCTCTTGTACATGTTGTTCCGAGATCGCAATGTCAAAACTACTTCTCTGGATCTGTTCCTGCGTCCCCTGCAATTGCGCGAGCTTGCCTTCAATTGTTGTTGTAATGATGAAGGCCTCATCGATCCAAGGCTGAACGTGCACCTTCAAGACTACTTCTCTGTGCCGTGCTGTGTCCACCTTCTCTTTCAGTGCTTTGACCTGTTGTATTTGTGCGAGCCTCTGAGTGAGGGCCACCATTTGCGCGGTCCCTTTGACACTATCATATTGCTGCTGAAGCTCATGTGCCTCTGTATCTAAGCGTTGGATGTTAGGGTCCTCCTGTAGATTGGTGAGGATCTTGAAGGACTCTTCCAACATTTTGGTGCAAACCCTTACTACACTGCTGATCTCTTCCATCCCTGATGTAGTAGTGCTAACATTCTCTTCTCTTACCTCCGGAGAGGTGGATGGATGTGCCTTCAAATACAGCTCTGCTATCTGAAGGTTCATCTCCAGCTGAACCTTATTCATTTCCTCTCGCGCCTCACGCACCCCTACTGCTAATCTGTGGATGTGCACCTTGATTGGTGCATTCACTGGGATGGCCAGCTCGAGGACCATCTGACAGGCTTCTTCCAGTATCTGTACCATCTATCGGTTTTGCGACAGAACCTTGTCGTGCTACAAGCTCAACTGATCCATGTTGATATTTTGCTTGCTCAACACTTGCAACGTGCGACTCTCCCTAGCCCACAGTTCTGTAGTAATCCCATCTTGCAGAACATATAGCGTCTCCCGCGGGAGCGCAGCCATGTTGATACCTATCCCTTTGAGTGCACTAATGGTAGGCCTGTCAGCCTCATTTTTTGTAACCAATGCCCCCCCGGTAGCACTATGGTGTTGGTTGTCCAAGCGCGTAGCGTTTGCTCAGCTCCAACTATCCCTATTGCGAGGCTAGTTAAAAGGGTACTAGCCTAAGGAGTGTGCACCTGCAATTCCTGAATCTGCGCTTTGAGGGTCCCCCAACACAATCTGATTCTCCTCTGCAAAATTCTAGAGGGCCTTTGTGGTGACATCGCACACTGTTTCACCTATGTCATGTAGATCACCCTCAGTAAGCGTGATTAGGTCTATTGACAGCTTGGATGCTTTCACCTTTTTGCATGGCCCGGTCTGCTTGCTTGGGCACTGGGGCTTTAGTAGTGTTGACTCTGTTCGTGGGTCCATTCCACCCTCCTCTTCCTCTGTTTCCATCTCTTTCTCCTACCCATGTGAAGGTGACTTCTGACCCTCACACGCCTTCTCAGCTGCCTCCTGTGCTGCTGTTGCTACGGCCTTTTTCTGTTTAGCTGCGGTTTGCGTGGCGTCTCGTGCCTCTTGGAATTTTGCTGCCATGGCTTCTAGCCTTCTCTTTTCTTCCAACTCTGTCATTTATAGTTTGGCCTCCTCTTTCTTCTTCTGCACGACAGAATTCTATGTTGCCGCGATGTCTGGGGTGTGCCACTTCAGCAGCCATCTCTCCAGTACATCGAAAATTACATCATATGTGGCTATGAAGGGTAGCTCGCTCCATTTCTTAGCCATGTCCTTGAGTGCTCTAATATATATGTTGTGGAAGTCGGCTTTAAATTCTTCAAAACTTTGCAGGCTGTTGTATACAGTGGGTGATAACTATGGTTTACAGTTTATCCCCATTCTGATGTTCATCTCCATGAACACCCACAATATCTTGCTGTTGTGGATTTAGTTCGCACCTTTCATGGCCCACAACGAAGCATACTTCGTGGCCTCTGGCAAATCCCTGTCAATTGTGGGGAACTGGCTGTCCTCTGGTAATTCTCTTGCCACCAGCACTATGGATAGTGGAAGCTGTTCCTAGGCCTCACAACAATTTTCTAGGAACTCTTTGCATAAGAACTCGGACTAGTTAAATTGGACCCCCTCCACACATTGCTTAACAAGTGCCACGACTAGCATGGGGACCTCATCTGCGTAGCACTTCCACATGACCTTTCATGCTAGTATCTGAGTCACCACTCTAACTTCTTTGTTGTTGATACTGGAGATCATGTAGCCCCGTTTCTTATTTTCCAGCTTGTATTTCTTCTTCGTGGCCTCTAGGATGGCCAAATTGCTGCTCTTCCCTTTTGAGATGTCTGCGGGGTCCTATCCTTTGCACATGAGCCAGGTAATGTGATGGATTAAGTGGAAATATGACACCTAGAGCAGGTTGAGTAATCATTCCTTTTCTACTCCGCGTAACCACTTTCGTGGCTCCAATTTGATAACCCCCACCGTGGTGTTCTGCTTGGGCTTCATGAGCTACACGGTCTTTAGATGAGGGAATTTCTTGTGGTCAGTGAGATCCTTCTTCAAATTTCAAGCTCGACACCTATCCCAAGTGTGTGCCCTCAAGATGATGTCATCCGGGACTCGGGAGGAGTGAAGTCTAGAGAGAGCTCTTGCTCTCGTCGAGGTCCTTAGGCACTTTTTCCTTCCCCTTCCACGAGGGGATATACATGGGAAGCTTGGTTGGGGGGTGCACAGGCTCAGTTTATACTTCCATGCCCTTGTCCTTGTCTTCTTCAATTATGAGATCCTCCAATTCTTCCTCCTCCTCGTCGGTTTCCAAGTTAATAGCTTTCCCTTTCTCCTCCATCGTTAATATGGTGTGTAGCGGGTTTCGAGGGGACACACGCACCAAAATCATTGGCTATTTGTCCTTCTTCGACCTCGGCATGCGCAGTGATTTAGGGATTTCTGCCACAGTCCCAGCGCCTTCAGGGACATCTTCCACAGTCAAGGTTTGCGCAGCCTCTTCGATGGTCATCTCTACAGTTTCCCTAAATTCCTGGGATGCTTCCATCTTGCTCATCCAGAAATTTCTTAGTTGCTTAATCAGGGGCTCAATCAGAGCTCTACATAGGGAAAATAGGTCTCGGCTCAGAATACGAGGGGAATATGACAACTCAATTCACAAATGACCAAGTTTTTTTTGCTAAGAAACCCTTTGTAATTTATAGCGTCTTTTGAATTTGAATTCGACTGTTCCCCCCAAATCTGGTTCATTAATGCTCCCTTAGAGGTAGATTTTCCCAAATATTGCCCATAAATCATGTCTTAAATGCCTGCTGCCCACTCCATTTGGTATCAAGTCAAGCATCACATCGTGAATAGTGATTCCAACGGTCACTTTCTGGCCAACCCACATGGCAGTGCAACCCCCCTTGTGTGGTTGCGAACCTTTTGACACTTTACTCTTGTGCGCAACTCCAACATTGCGCAGCTCTCGGGAAAAGTAGTTTATAGTCTCATGCCTCCTTTCAACTGCTTAGAGTGCTAAGGCTGTACTTTCTAATGTTAGTTAGGTGGCCGCGCCACCTATATAGGGTTTTGATCGATCATCCATCACTTTTCCTGAGAAACCTCCACCTTTTATTATTACTGGCTGCATCACGCACTTTATCATCTGCAACATGCCACCATGGTTGATCTGTTTAGTAATATGTGGTCCAATCCAAGGCTTCAAGCTAATCAACTCTCAGCGATAGTCCCCTAGGTTTCTTATCGAGAAAATCTTCCTTTATTTTGTCCTCAAGCTTCTTGACATCTGCTTCCACCAGAGCGCTTTTCTCCCTTAATCACACCCTTTCTTTCATAATTTCTTGGAGCCTAAGATCATCCTATCATATTTCTTCCTCAGGTCCCAAGCATTCTATAATGTTCGGCTGTGTGATCCCTTCTTCCAAGGCTTCGCGATTTGTCATATATAATGGTGCTGCTATGTACGGACTAGGCATTTTATACTCTATGGGGATTACAACGTTCACTCCAAACTGCAGCCTCAGAGGCATCTGCACCATCAATTTCTTGCATGTGATCCTATAATCCCACAGAACCGCTAGTATGTGTAGGTCCCAATCAGTCCGCTGAGCACCATATACCTTGTTCAGTGCTTCATGTACTTTGTTAAAAGCTTCTGCGTGGGCAACCTTCTACACACTCGTTCCTTCCATACTCTGTTGTTCCAACCGTAGGGGTCGTTCGCGCCATTTCCTTGCCTGCACATGCTTAGTGACTATGTCTCCCGACGCAAAGTCTGTGTCCATCTACACAGATTTTTTAAGATATGCCTCTATCCATTTGGACAGGTGCGCGCATAGATCATTCTGTCTAGCAATCTTGTATGTTAATCACATCTGGGGCTTCCCAAATTGTTTGCGCATCATCCTCCTACATTTGCGCCAGTCCTAAAAGCTTCCTTGTTGCGTACCCCACCACGTCATGGGCATAACGCACAGTACCCATTTCAAAGCTTTGAAATGTTGATGTTCCAACACCTCTCTTTCAAATCTATTCAGGAAGTCATCTACCTCGCTTAACCCATCATATGTAGGCAAATCCCTTACCTTTGTTGATATGTAGTGCAACGATCTTGTCATCATGTTGCAGTTCAGCATGGTTACCTCATGTAATCGATTATGCCATCGTTTTATCTCCTTGTCAGAATCCCATGTATAGGAGCTTTTGTTCTTCCATGAGATTCATCCATCCGTGGTTGGATTTACCTAGTCTTGCTCTCATACAGTTATCTTGTAAAAATATCTAAATTGTTGTCGCTTTCGTAGTCGCGCACTGGCTCCATGTAACACGATCCTTATGCAGGGTCCAAAGGTACAACTACGCACAGAGAATTTTTCTCAAAAATCATCTTGCGCTTCTTCAGATTTATCACCCCATTCATATTAGTGGACTAATCTATCCCTAATAGCATGCAGTAGGGATTGCGGTAATTAACAATCTCTATCACTTCAAAATCTACTAGTGCTCTTGCTACTTCGATATCCACCATGATTCCCTGCAATCTTCCCATAGGTAGGACCTTTTGTTGGTTCGCCATTCACAGCTAGATAGGAGACCATTATAGTGTAGGCCTTCCCATGCACTCCCATGTCTACTTTGCAAGAACGTTTGCGTGTGATCCTAGGTCCAGAATCACTTGGTCCATCTCATATTCTCCAATCTATGTGATCAATCTCATCTCCCTTCCCGTCCTCGTCGCATGTTTTTTGATCTTCCATACTACGCGTGGTTCTCCTCGCGTGGTCCCAATGCATATATCAATGAGTTCTTGTAGTCCCTTTACAACCTTGCTATCACATAGTAGCTTCATGCATGTTTCCAAGAACATTGTGAGAATCGATGGGTCCATTTTTGGCTCTGGTCTGTCTTTGCTTCCTGAAGTGGAGGCATCAGTGAAGCTCTTCCTTTCTTCCTTGAAGGTTTCCTTAGTGCGCTCCAAATCGAACTATGGTTCTTTCGTCGGAGCCTTGCGAACGCAAGTACTATCTTCAGGCTACTTGCCATTGTCATCCCCTGTTGTAATTCCACTTCAGAGCACAATGTTCACTTTAGGGTCTTCCTCGCGCAGCTTAGACCTCATCATCAACAAGTTCTGAGTCGAGGGAGGTTGGAACACTCCGTTATCGCATAGCCTTGCTATTAGTGTGGGACAATCCTCCATCTCATGATCAAACAATGTACAATACAAGCATGATGGACGCATCGGATTTGTACAATCACGGGCATAATGTCCTGGCCCTCCGGAATTGTAACATATCAGCTGTCTGTGACCTCTTCCAGGTCCTCCTCCACCTCGGCCTCTTCCATGCCCCTAAAATCCGGTTCTCGACATCCCTACGTTTTGGTCAAGGGGTTGCGTTTTGGCCTAAACTCTGTAGGTGGGAGTCCTATCCATCATCAAATCATAACTTCTATAGGTACGATCATCATGACCCACTAATCTACACAAATTACAGAATAACTGTTGTAAATTTTGTGTGTAAGTTTCCAGCAAATGGCAGTTATCCGTAGCATGCTTTCCTCCTATTTGACAAATCGCACACCACAACGCAGGTGCTACACTAGGTCCTACTTATGCCTTTAGTCTTACCGCCATTGGTCCTCCTCTCGCGAGGTAATTCGGGAACACTGGGCAATGGTACTTATCATGTCCTTGACCCTTGCACTTTACGCACCATACCTCGTCGCGTACTTCTGGGCGAGTTGTCCTATCTTGTTTTAGACTCTACATCTCAAGGCTTGAGTTTTTCAACTGCATGTGAATTTGCTGAACTCCCACGTTGGGATCCTATATTGGGGTCTCGTGCAGTCTCATCATGATCTCTAAGGCCTCGGCCTAAGTTGTTAGCCTCTGTTGTGATAGCGTGTTCCTTAGATGCAGTGTTAACAATGCTACAAACCATTCGCGACGTTGTCCATCCATCAAAGTCATGTTAGCTTCGCGAATTGTGCACTTTAGTCTCTGATCCAACTCCCAAGGGGTCTCGCCTGGTAGCATTGTGATTTCCTTGAACCGAATGATGAACTGCGCCTTTGACTTTGGCCTGCTAAATTCTCTGTTTAGCGCAGTTTGGATGTCTGTGATCCCTGCATTCGGATTGTCATTAGAATGCTTAATGTACCAGGTTAGCACATGATCCTGCAGAGTACTGACCAATGTTGCTTTCTTTATATTGTCATCCATGACTCCCTATGCTTCCCATACAACTTTTATCATGAACCAAAACTAGTCCAGATCTTCATTTCCTACTCCCTTGAACATCGACAACTTTATCGCGCTTTCTATATTAACTCGTGGTGGTATGGGTGAATATGGGGGTGAAGATGGTGAAATTGGTAGTGGTGTGGGTGGGGGTGGTATGCGCAAAATCCTCTGCCTTATCAAATTGATCACACTCCTTAGTGAGAGCTTCGCAAGCTCTTCCTCGTTCCCTCACGGAGGTTAAATCAAGGGGCTAGTTTCTAGTTCTGCACTACCTTCATTTATGTAAATTCTTCCACTTCGCATATCCCCAAACATCAATGAATTTTCATAACCTGCTTTTCACTCAATATCATTTTAATCCAAGTGTTCAAAGACTTAACATACTTTCCTCACGATCCTTTGAGGAAGCTTCGCTCTACCTCACTGTAGCTGAATAAAGTATCTATCATGAATTCAGTAATGAATCCTTTTATAATTCAATTGAGCCAGTGATCAATGGTGCATGAGATCTTGTCCTCCGATGCTTCCAATTTGCACACCAATTTTGGAGTCCACACAATAGGTTTGTCGAGCTTACACCTTCCTTGGCTATCTGCTAGCTTCATGATCCACTCGTGTAGCTCAGTAGGGAAAGATGCGAAGAAAATTTCGTGGATCTCTGTGTATAAGTAGTAGTCTAACCACTCTTCTTTTGATAGTCTCATATTCCTGTTCTCCTACGCTACGAACTTGTGGATCTTCCTATCCAACCAATCCTTAATTCCTTTCTTAGTTGGATTCCATTGATACAACATCAGACATCTCTATGCAGATCCTGGTCCCGACAATGAAACCATTTGTTGGCTTGTTGGGGCCTGACCCAGGTTTTGAGTTAAATAGCCAAACAAATCCCTGTACTAATGGCCCTTTCAGAAATAGTTCAAAGAGTGCGGACTGAGGTCTCACCTGAAGTAGTATGGGGGGGGGTGATGGAACTGTTGGAAATAATACTGAGAGGGGGGTGAATCAATATTATCAAATCAATCACTTTTTCATTTTCATACTCAGATATATATACACCACTTTAGTTAAGGGAACCCACGTGTACACGCATCTGTGTCTAATGCAACTAGCGTATATCCAGTAAAATTATGATTCAATTAATCCATTATATGTTGATCTTTAATCAGTGCATCAGAACTTCATTAACAGTAAATAGGTGCAGTAAAAAAAAATAGATCATCACACATAAGAAGCACACATGAACACCAAGATATAAGGTGGAAACCCAATGTGGGTGAAAACCACCTGTTGCAATTCGTCTCTATGTTCTTTTAATAAGAAACTTCTTTTTAAAATATTTATGTACTGGTGCAGTCTTATACCAGTACGCAGGTTTCCACCTGCAGAAGGCTACAACCTTCTCTCATTCTCCAGTTTCTACTAGAAGGGAGCTACAACCCCCTTAGCTCTTGTACTACTTGATCCATTTACTAGTACGTAGGCACTGACCTACTGAAGGCTCCAACCTTCACTTGTTTTCCAGCTGCTACAGGAAGGGAGCTCCAACCCCCTGGCTTTTTTACTAGTTGACATGTTTACCAATACGTAGGTTCTGACCTACCGAAGGTTATGATCTTTTCTCTTCCTCCAGGGACCACGTTTCATAAATTTTCATATTGGATACTCCTGAAGCACAACACCATAATCTGAAGGCCACGTTTCATCTAATTTTCATACTAGACCCATCAACAACATTGAAGCACAAAATCAATCACCACTGCAATACATCCATCAACTACACCTGCATCATTGATCTCTGAATCACCCAATGCTGAAACACTGAAACTCTGTCAACAACACAGTCACCAGAACACAGAACAGACAATAGAACTTTGCAATAACAACTAGATCAAACTGCAACTTCAAAATATCATACTTGATACTGTATACGCTACTCTGATGAACCCAACCTGCGTGTATACGCGCTTTTACCAAAGCCAACCCGCGTACAGATCTGCAAATTCTAACTTATAACTTTGTAGCTATTCCATACATCAATTATACCCAGAACACAACATTTACAGAATAAACATGCGTCAATAATTCAGATCTAGTCTATCCATGATCAAACCATATAATGATAAAACATTCCAATCCTTAAGATCTCGATCCATCGTTCATCATCATCCACATGGGTGCATCCTTGGTTTAGATCAAGCAAAGCATCACAAACCCATAACTTGCATACTAGATCTCACACTTCATCATATATTCATCACTTGTTCGCTTCCCTCTTGGCCTAATGATCTTCTCCTTATGTAGGTTTAGGCCTCTCTTAATACCATGGTCCAAAACCATGTAGGATAGACACCTTGGACCCAATACCTGGGGTCAACACTTCGGACTAAATACCATGGACCAAATACCACGGACCAAATACCACAGACCAAAACTTAGTTTTCCAACATGTACATGCCTTTCCTTCTGTGAGCCTGCGTGTGTATGTATACGCGCCTTTTGTTCTGATAACTTGTGTGTATATGCACTTTCATCAAGGTTAACCTGTGTATACCTTTCTCTTGACATGCTGCACTATGATCTGTCATCTGAGTGAGTTGTCATCAAGGACAACACCTGTATCATACCTATGAGTGAGTTGACATCAAGGACAACACCTTTATCATAATGCCAACAATCTCCCCCTTTGGACTTGATGGCAACCACCACACCAAGTCACTCTCCCCCTTTGACATCAAGGGCAAAGGGCGGGCTAAGATATTCTCTTCCTTGATACACATTCTGCTATCCATACTCCCCCTGAGTACTTGCTGAAATCTTTGATTGAGCTCCCCGTTTGTACATGCCAAGATGTACCAATTCGTCCATGCTCCCCTTGAGTACATGCAAGGTCTACAAAAGCATAACATGACTCTATACATACATCAATCTCCCAACCAAGTGGGAATACACCATTTTGACTCATCCACCCAACCAAGTGGGGATATATCAAATGTTTAAACATGACTCAAACACAAGAACCATTACATCATCCATCCCTGATCCAGGTGGGTGTTGGTGGCCACCCACCTATCCCATTTGGACCCCCACAATTGTCTCTTTCAGCTTTTTCAGTTTCCTAAATTGTAGCACAGTTTACTATTTTTAGCAATTTTTTTCGGTTCCTAAACTTCCAGAGCTGTTTTGAGGCCCTAAACGACGTTTTTTGGGAAATCTGGGGGCAACATGGGTCCATGGACCGATGTTGCCCTTCCCAAAGTGGTAGTTCTCGGATAGATCTTTCTAACGAGCTATCATACACATCAAACAAAGATCATATGCCAAAGTTACGACCCCGGGAAATTGATGTACCAATTTACCCAAACGGGGCCCACAAGTTGGTGTTTCATCTTCTAGGGTTAGGTTTTGGGATGTGAAGGGTTTTTCATTGTTTCTCAGCAATAAATAGGCCTCCAAGCCTCATTGTAACACAGTTCAGAGGCATGTAGTCACCACATCTCTTCTCAGAGATAAGCTACCATCGCCCTAGCTAGTTTATTTCCATTTCTGGCTGTAAGCATATTTCAGTATTTTCCATTAATGAAATGAAGTATTATTTCCGCTGCATCTTTGTGTATATGGTTATCTCTGTATTTTGTTGTGTTCCTACTTAAATCCAGATCAGTGGTATCAGAGCGGTCTGCTTTTTCTCTGTTTTTCTTTGCATGTCCCCAACGAGGTCGGGATATAAAGAGTTAGGGCTTGAACTGGTCGAACCTTTGCAAGACCAGCCTCGCAAATCCCAACGGCCTCCCATGGCGGATGAGAGGAAAGACGAGGGGGCAAGAGATCCTATCAAAATCTTCCTCGAAGAAGCCCTCGAGCGACAACGGAACATGATGATGGACAGTTTTGCGCAGATCCTTCAGCAGCTACCTAGAGGTGACGCATCGGCTTCCAGTAGCGACTCTGGAAACGCCACGCCCTTTAAGGTACAAGTTAATTTTGAAATCCCCATCTTCGAGGGTAAAATAGACGCAGATGCCGTAGATAAATGGTTAAATCTGCTAGATGGGTATTTCTCTGTTCATGAATTTTCAAGTCGGGAAAAAATTGTTTTCACTCTTCTCAAAGCAGCCCCCCACGTCAAGGACTGGT
>APFE030650203.1:39416-73437 GCA_000404065.3 Pinus taeda | reverse complement strand
TATTTCGGTATTTTCCATTAATGAAATGAAGTATTATTTCCGCTGCATCTCTGTATTTATGGTTATCGCATCTCTGTATTTATGGTTATCTCTGTAATCTATTGCGTTCCTGTTTAAATCCCGATCAATCCCATGCATAGTGGGGTAACAAGATACATCTCACAAAGACCAGGGACCTAAACAAGACCATGACAATTATCAGTAGTGATCATACACCATATGACCTGCACTATAAGCATCTGTCACCCGTATCCATACTTGTAAACTGCAATACCATTCTTTTGACCAACAAACCATAAGTAGCAAGATGTATCATTTAGCTACATAAGCATCATCACCAAAAACTTCTCATCAAAATGCCAACAATGCATTATTTGAAGTATATGCTCCCCCTGAACCTGTGCCATGCCATCATCAAATAGTGACAGAACCATATCAGACTTCTATACTGCTGCTTTTCTTCAGAATCATCATATACGCAACTGTGTAGTGTCCAACTCACCTATATATGCGACTTATCTTCATGAAACCTGCGTATGAGATTTAGAACACTGATGTTCCACACTTTTAGCTTCCTCTGAGCCTGTCATGTCTATGTACTCTGCTATGCCACATCTTTCTGGCTGTACTTCCTTTTTCCTCCATATCTTCAACTGTGATGAAGTTTTCTCTTGTTGGTATGGTGCCCAAAATCTTCTCCTACATTCCTTTGCTATATGTCCAAGCTTGTTACATCCATAACATCTTACATGTTTCATATTCCTCCTATAGCAGTCAATGGCTTTGTGACCAAACATATTGCAAGAAAAACAATATCCCTTAAAGTACCTGGAACGTGATGATATTTCTGTGTGACGGAATTGAAACATTCTTCTTCTGCATTTGGTTGCAACATGTCCAAGATTATGACATACATAACATTCAACATTATTCATCGGGGGAAATAATCTTCTATCACTTCCATAGTTCGGTGAAATTTCTTTCCTTGGCTGTTGATGGGGTTGTCCTCTCATCTTCTTGTTGAGCATTTCAGATTTCTCATTAAAGTTCCTTGCCTCACCTTGTGAGCTAGATTCACCTTCAACAGATTCATAAAAACCAAGACCAGTTTTGATAGTAGGCGACCTTTGACTACTAAGAATATCATCCAAAATCTTAGTACTATCTTGAAATCGTAATAGTTTATCCTTTTCTTCTAATTTACCTTTTAAGATATTTACCTCAACCTTATGTTGTTCTTCCTTTTCTAGACATTGCTTCTTCAAAATTTCTTCAGACTTTCTTCCTTCTTCCACTTGTTGCCTTAGTTTGAGAATCTCTTTTTCTTGTTATTCATTCAGCTCCTGTAGCATTTGATGAACTCTGAAGGCACATTCCAGCTAAGCTTTTAAGCTAATAATTTCTTCTTTGAGGGCACTCTCCCTTTTGCTAAGTAGATCTTGCTGATCTATGATTTTATTTGATGCTTCATTTGCTTGTTCATCTTCAATCTGAGGTGATTCAGAATCTGAATACTTGCTTCCACTTAACAATATCTTGTCATTGTTCTTTTGAGATGTCTTCCTCTTTTGACGCGCTTTCTTTCCCATTGTTCTACGGATCTCCTTCAAGCGATCAAGATTCTATCGAAGGACTTGCTCTGATACCAATTGTTGGAAATAATACTGAGAGTGGGGGGTTGAATCAGTATTATCAAATCAATCACTCTTTCATTTTCATACTCAGATATATATACGCCACTTCAATTAAGGGAACCCATGTGTACACGCATCTGTGTCTAATGCAAATAACATATATCCAGTAAACTTATGATTCAATTAATCCATTATATGTTGATCTTTAATTAGTGCATCAGAACTTCATTAATAGTAAACATGTGCAGTAAAATAGAACAGATCATCACACATAAGAAGCACACATGAACACCAAGATATAAGGTGGAAACCCAATGTGGGTGAAAACCACCTGCTACAATTCGTCTCTATCTTCTTTTAATAAGAAACTTCTTTTTACAATATTTATGTACTAGTGCAGTCTTATACCAGTACACAGGTTTCTACCTACAGAAGACTACAACCTTCTCTGATTCTCCAGTTTCTACTGGAAGGGAGCTACAACTCCCTTAGCTCTTGTACTAGCTGATCCATTTACTAGTATGTAGGCGCCAACCTACTGAAGTCTCCAACCTTCACTCGTTTCCTAGCTACTACTAGAAGGGAGCTCCAATCCCCTGGCTTTTGTATTGGCCGATATGTTTACCAATACATAGGCATCGGCCTACTGAAGATTACGATCTTCTCTCTTCCTCCAGGGACCATGTTTCATAAATTTTCATACTAGATACTCCTGAAGCACAACACCATAATCTAAAGGCCACGTTTCATCCAATTTTCATACTAAACCCATCAACAACATTGAAGCACAAAATCAATCACCACTACAATACATCCATCAACTACTCCTGCATCATTGATCTCTAAATCACCCAATGCTGAAACACTGAAACTCTATCAACAATACAGTCACCAGAACATAGAACAGACAACAGAACTTTGCAATAACAACTAGATCCAATTGCATATTCAAAATATCATATTTCATACTGTATACGCTACTTTGATGAACCCAACCTGCGTGTATACGTGCTTTTACAAAAGCCAACCTGCATACAGATTTGCAAATTCTAACTTATAACTTTGAAGCTATTCTAGACATCAATTATACCCAGAACACAACATTTACAGAATAAACATGTGTCAATAATTCAGATCTAGTCTATCCATGATCAAACCATATAATGATAAAACATTCCAATCCTTAAGATCTCGATCCATCGTTCAACATCATCCACATGGGTGCATCCTTGGTTCAGATCAAGCAAAGCATCACAAACCCATAACTTGCATACTAGATCTCACACTTCATTAGATATTCATCACTTGCTCTCTTCCCTCTTGGCCTAATGATATTCTCCTTATATAGGTTTAGGCCTCTCTTAATACCATGGTCCAAAACCATGTAGGAACAACACCTTGGACCCAATACTTGGGGTCAACACTTCAGACCAAATACCATGGACCAATACCAAAATACCATGGACCAAATACCACGGACCAAAACTTAGTTTTCCAACATGTACGTGCCTTTCCTTCTTTGAACCTACATGTGTACGTATACATGCCTTTTGTTCTGATAACCCGAGTGTATACATACTTTCATCAAGGTTAACCTACGTATACCTTTCTCTTGACCTGCTGCACTATGATCTGTCATCTGAGTGAGTTGTCATCAAGGACAAATCTTGTATCATACCTCTGAGTGAGTTGCCATCAAGGACAACACCTGTATCATAATGCCAACAAGAACCACGTATTTTCACCCTTGAGATGTCTGAGGGGTTGATTTGGTCCAACTGTTAGTTCCTTCACACAGGTTACTTCACTCACTTCCTTGGCCTTCACACCCTGATATATTCACCTTCGCGCAGCCCTGACCAGGGGCTGTGGGGCTTCCACGTTGCTGGAGCAGTGTTCTACACTATTTCCCTAAGTCACACCTGAGATCTTACTTATATTATTACACTAGTTAGTTATCTTCATGTAAATAGATTCCTTATGTTATATTTATTTATACAACACATTCATATGAGTTCACGCAACAATTAAATAGTAAACTTGCAATTCATACCAATAATACATAAAACAGGAAAAGATACATAGAAATATGGTATAACTTCTCTTTTATTAATTCTTTCCACAGTTATAGACTCAACCTGCCCTACGCACTCAACTGTAAGGTTCTACGCACCCAGCTGTGGACTACTAGGCCTCTGCACACTCAGCTGTATAGCCTTCTCCTACTCTACGATCCCAAGACACAATTTACACTTGATTCAATGCTCCATCAATCCCTTAGACTCCTCTTTCTTAGATTGATTTCTTCTACACTTAGAGCCTTGCTCTATTTATACAATCCCATGGTCCGAGGACCATGTGTAGATCTTTCAAACCAACATTACATTACAAAACCAAGGGCAGACAACCTTGTGACTCTATTATGACTTTGCGCTCCGTGCCCACAATTCGCAGAGTATTTACAATGGACTTAGTCAAAACTTGGGATTTAAGCCACAAAACATACCTTGGGGGGGGATTCCACACCCAACAGTCATTTTCTCTTGTAATCAATCATTGAAATGAGCCAGAAGGTGAGGGAAGGGAAGAATCAAAACATTTCCCACCATGGACTCATTAAATTAATTGTGATGGATTCTTTAAGTCACTTAAGAAACCCTATTCTATGGACTGATTTTGTAAACATGGAAAGGGAGGTATTCATTGAAACTCAAGCCATCACACTTGGAGAACCACTAGCCTCTAGCAACAGAGGTAGGGGAGGAAAAGCATAGGAAGAAGAGGCAGGAAGAATAGAGGAAGAGGAAGAAAATATTAAGGAAGAGGAAGGAGATAAATAAGTATAAGAAAAAGAGAGCCCCAACGATACTTCTAAGCCCCAAGAGATAGAGAAATAAGGACAACAAACTAGTATCTCTTCAGGACATACTGAGCAAGAAGTAGCTGCAACATTGGCTACATTGGGCACACATTCAAGCCAAAAAAAGGTAGCTAAGGCAAGGTACCCTATACTTCAAAACAAGAAAGAGCACCAAGATTAGGCAAGGGAAACCACAACCTCCTTCAAAATCCTAATCAATAATGATGAGTCACCAAGTAAAAATGAAGAAGTAGGACCTATTAAAGGGAACATTGAGGATATTACCTCTCTTAAGGAAAAAACCAAGCCACCTGTGATACTAGTGGGAAGGCCCACCACTAGGGAAGTCACCTTCAAGAGACTCAAGACACAAAATGCCATTGGGCAAATAGAAAAATAGGAGCCATAGGAGGAAAAATAGAAACTATAGGAGAAACAGGGACTGCTGCAGGAGAAATAAGGGATGTTATAGGAGCAAAAATAGGAGCTACAGGAAGGAGAAACCACCTCAAGAAAGGATGAAAAATACCTCCAAGAGTTACAGGAGCCCGAGGCACATCTCAGTCTAGAATCCTACTACAAATTTGTTAGTGGAGGTAGGATTATACCCCATACGTTTTCCATCCTACTCTGAATTAGAAAAGGAAAGATGAAGGACACATAGATGTATGCATATTGCCAAATCCAAAAATGTAGAATATGTGGGCCTAATTGAGGAAACAATCATTGAAATGGAAAGGAATTAAGTGACATAAAACTAATGGATTCAACCATGAGGGAGAAACTACAGGCAAAAAATACAAGACTAATAAAACAACTACAAGAGAAGGAAACACAACTTTCCACTATGTTCAATCTCTTTATGGAAGCCTTAAAATGCAGACAACCATCTGAATCCTATTCTCTTCTCCTCAAAGAGAAGTGGCTACAATTTCAAATTAAGACACTAGCATAGTATGGGTATTTTCCTTTCCAATACTATAAGCAATTTATTGAGTTTTGCGAAATGGTAAGTATGGAGGAGAGGGAAAAACTAGCTGAGTTTTATATGCATAATTTGATCCTAATAGATCTAAATTTTTTGGGACCACAATTCACGATTGGGAGACATGCAACTCATGGCAGTAGCATCTTGGTTAACACATGATGAGATAAGGGTTGAAGAGGTAAAGAAATCCCTTGTAGATTCAAATTGAAAATTGTAATATGCTAAAACAGTTGACTTGAATCTACCCTACTCATCAACGGAAAAAATAATTGATTGATTAAATCACGAAGAATATAAGAGAAAAAATTAAATCACACATAACACAATGATTTTTTGGGGAAACCACAAATAAAAACCTCTGCTATCTTTATATTGCATTAGTCAGTAAATATGAGAGTATTGCAATTTTTTCTCAAGCTCGAGCAACATTTGCACTATCTCTATCTATCTTATTGCTTCCTAGGAAAGCCTTGGATGAATACAATATGCTCTGCTCAACCTTGAGCTCAACCTGCAAAAGTATTTTCTATCCTCTACATGACTGAATGCCTTTGGAAAATACTTAGCCAAATTCTTAGCCTTCCAAGCTCCTACTTCCTTGCACTGTTCCCTTGGGAATTAGCCCCTATTTAATTAGGAAATTCCTCAATTATGAATTGTGCAATCCTCATAGGCCTTCCTCCAACTGCATGCACCATCGGTTTAATTTAGATTATTTTGAAACCAATAGTACATTGTCCCTTAACTCTAATCTCAACTGGCTCTTTCTATGATTTGACATGCATGAGTTAATTATGAGTGAATCTTCATTTTACTAGTTGATTAATGTAGGAAACACCCCACTACTGCATGCTGTGCCCCATTACTATAGGTTACACCCCATTGTTTGACAGGAAACACCAAACTTTACATCAGGAAAAATCACACTTGACTGCACATTACACCCAATTACTGCTGGTTACACACCATTATTGGACCTCCCACTAATTCCTCCATTAGTTGGAACTAGTTTAATTGATTTTAACTCAGTTATATTGAATTAAATAATTACAACTCAAAATAAACTCAAATAGTGCTCCTAATTGTGGGAGACACTCTAGATGAATCTAGTTAGACCCTCAACTCGAATTAACTAAGTTAACTAAGTCAAATTTCCCAATTTAATTCAAAGAAAAATTAAATTAGGGTTTTTCCTAATGCCATTTTAAAAATTTCTTGTTGCTATTATAAACATTCCCTCTTAACAAGAAAGGAATTCCTCTATCCTGATCCGGTACCTTTGGAATGTTCTGCATACAACTCTTCTCACCGTTTATGTTGCTACTGCAACATCTGCAACCAAAAAAAGTACCCAAACAAAATAAATAGAATCAACTGTGTCTTTAACTATCTACTAGGAAAACTATGTTGTTGTTGACTTTGCTACTGAGCCTCCTACTTTGATTTCCTTAGTATATGACTGACATTGATCCTCCTACAACTGAATACTGTGGCCCCCCCAGAGCAAGGTAATGATCCATGAGACAAAAAAACACCTCAATGGATCCTGCCCAATTATGAAACTATTGTACTAAGGTTTCATATCACCCCACCTCACACCTGGAGGTATGGCTACATGTGCTCCTTCTGCCCACATGGCTCAAAATCCCCCTATTGGAGGTCTCTGCTTGAGTAGATGACTCCATTCGGTCTCCTATCTACTTCTCCAATTGTAGATGATAAATAAATTGCTGAGGCTGCTTTTGAGGTTGCATCTAAGGCTGCATGTTGAGAAGTAATTCATGCTCCCTCTCAACCACCAAGTCTCTAACATTTTCCTTTCTTCGTAAGGATTTTCATGCATGAGTAAAATCTTATCTACTCATATTTCTATTGTTATTGCTTTGTTTTTTCTTCCACACTACTACTACAACTACTGCAATATTGAGTCTAATCTTCTTAGATCCTGAAGTACTAGCTTCCATAAGGCCACTCCCTTTGAAACTAAACTCCCTCTGGGTCTCAATATCCCTTTGCAAAATCTCTCTGCTCCTAAATCTACCAATGTCAATTATCGCAACTCATTTTAATGTCACTAAACATTGGCTCATTGATCTTCCCACTAGTAACCTTCTTCTTCATTAAGAAATCTACATATAGGGTCTTCTGGATCTGCCCACTAGCAACCTTCTTGCTCCATTAAGAAGTTTGCATATAGGGTCTTTTGGATCTGCCCTGAAATATAGCTCCATCAATCTACAAGGACAACTTCGAATTGTTCTCTTCTGTCATGATTTCAGCTCTGATACCATGTAGAAATTTCGACAAATCTAACTCTAATACCATGTAGAAATTTCTACAAATATAGCTCTGATATCATGTAGAAATTTCTACAAGTCTAGCTTTGATACCATGTAGATATTTTTACAAATCTAGCTCTGATACAATGTAGAAATTCCTCGTAGAATCAATCTAAAAATTGTAATATGCTAAAACAATTGACTTGAATCTACTCTACTCATCATCAAAAACAATAATTGATCGATGAAATCATGAAGCATATAAGAGAAAGAATTCAATCACACATAACACAATGATTTTATGGGGAAAGCCACAACTCAAAATCTCCGCTATATGTATATTGTATTAGTCAGAAAATATCAAAATATTACGATGCTTTTCTCAAGCTCGAGAAACCTCTGCACTATCTCTATCTATCTCACTGCTTCCTAGAAAAGCCTTGGATGAATACAATATGCTTTGCTCAACCTTGAGCTCAACGTACACAAATATTTTCTATCCTTTTCCTGATTGACTTCCTTTGGCCAATACTTAGTGAAATTCCTATCCTTCCAAGCTCCTATTTCCCTACAATGTTCCCTTGGGAATAACCCTATTTAATTTGGAAATTCCTCAATTATGGATTGCGCAATCCTCATAGGCCTTCCTCTGATTGCATGCACAATCAATTTAATTTAGATGATTTTACAACTAATAGTACACTGTCGTTAAACTCTAATCTCAACTGGATCTTTCTCTAATATGACATGCATGTATTAATTATGATTGAATATTCAATTTACTGGTTGATCATTGCAGGCAACACCCCTCTACTACAGGCTACACCCCACTACTGCAGGCTACACCCCACTACTATAGGTTACACCCCACTATTCAATAGGTAGCACCACACTGTGCATCAAGAAACACCACATTGAATGCAGGTTAAACCCCACTACTACAGGTTACACCCCACTACTGCAGGTTACTCTCCACTACTAGACCTCCCACTAATTCCTCCATCAGTTGGAACTAGTTTAACTAACTTTAACTCAAATAGAATGAGTTAAATAATTAAAACTCAAAATAAACCAAACTACTTAGAACCTCAACTCAAATTAAATGAGTTAACTAAGTCATATTAACTTATTTAACTATTACAAGTTGTCATAAGACGTGGAATTACAATTTCTTTCCGAAATTAATTCAAGGATAAATTAAAGTAGGATTTTTTCTTGATGCTATTTTTAACATTTCTTATTGCTATTTTCAACACACCTTTGTTGTTGGGCTTACAAAAACAAAGAAACCAAGAAGAGGAACAAAAGTATGGACAGAGATAGAGGCAAATGCAGGTTTTTATCCACAAGAAGGCACACCATTTGAGGTGCCTTGGGATATCAGAGAGGTCACTAGGGCCATGAATGAGCTTCATATGGATGAATAAATTGCTCAAAGGATGAGTAAAACCTTCAGTAGGGGTGATGATGGGTCCCATTAATAGGTATATTTTGAAGTTCATTACACTATCCTTCAACCCTTAAAACTATCCTTTTCTCACATTAATTTGTAGTTTTAGTCATAATATGCTTAGTAAGAATATTAAAAGGTGTTTGTCATATTGTGAGGCATATTATGATTAAATTTCAAGAAAAAGATGCATTTTTGAGGCATTTACTATGTAGGGGCTTGATGAAGACAACTAAGAGAGAATCTAGGGGGGATTTTCCACCTCCTTAACTCTCTAACTCGACTTAGGATCACAAGATCCTCACTCATGTCTTGAATTCATTAGTAGCCAAGGGAATCAATGTCCATGTGGAGATCAAGGAGAACCAGATCCACAATTCTTGAGATCTTGGAGGGAATCACTCCTATTTTCATGGGAGCTACCATCAACTACCATTTTGTATAAATAAACTAGCTAAAAGGCTCATTAGGATTGGAGTTTTTGATTTATCTAAGAGTAGCTATTGAGCCTAATTCTTGACATTATTATTCTTAACTTTCATGTGATGTATGAGACTACTATTTTCTGTTAGTGAGAAGTTTACCATTGATGTACGTCTGAGCTAGTTTTAGAGGCCTGAAACCCTTGGGTTTGGGCCCAACCCAAAGGCTTTCATCCCTCTTTTGTACTTCTTTCTTGTTCTTATTTCAAGGCATTTCATGTATTTCTCTTGTTTTAGTAGATGTTAACCTATACAAAATTGTGATTGCAAGCTTGCCTATCACCTCTCTTGTGGGAAGAGTGATTGGAAATATTTACAATCTCAGTCCAAAAGCATTTGTTTATGATTTATTAGAAATAGATAGATATTATTTGTAATTATTTTTCATGTTTATTCTCAATAACTTAGGATTTATTTCAGTGATCAGAGTAGCGTTGTGGAATAGCATAGATTTTAGTCAAATTCAACTCATCTTTTCCATGATAGTTTATCTCACTGTGTTATTGGTCATTTGATGCATGTAGTTGACTAGTTGCAAGGTTGTGTCGATCTAAAAGTGTGGGCACATATTTCCATCTCCACCTGTACTGTTCCATCTTCCTCCTCTACACCTCACACTGCTCCCAAACTTTAGTTCCACAACCATTCTGTTAAGGCAAACATAGGACACTATGGGTATCACCCTTGGTTCAAGATAGACCTAAGAGAGGACCTAGGCTTGTCTATGGGGCTCGCCCAACCTTAATTCATCTTCTCCTGCCCTCAAGACACCATTTATACCCTCAAAAGGCTCTCAGAACCCATCTTGTAGCAAAATAGAGACTCATGTAGCAATATAAGACCTCCTTTAGCAGCCATGTCACCATGTTCTTTTCAACTTGTTTTGCTCCCCACTTCGATCCTAACCTAGTTAAGTTGAATAATGGCACCAACTTGTGATTTGACGATTAAGGAAGGCTCTTAGACAACTCCAACCTCCTCCTTTCCTTACTGCAAAACACATTTAGAATTATAATTTTTTTTATAAGCATGTTAAAAGTTAAATTCTTTATTTTCAAGCAAATGTAAAGTAGATCAATGATACATGCAAGTAGGTTAATGATTTGATTAAATGTGCAAAGTAGAGTAGCTTTACTTTTGCAAGTAGACTATCCCTTTCTCTTTCATGAAATTTCAATTAGAATCTATAATTAAATTAATGACATTTTCACTTTCATAGTTAGAATCAGGTTCAATTATTCCTTCATAGGAAGTTTTCACTATAGTTAGTTAGAGGAATGGTCCCTGTACACCTTGATCTGATTTCATGAATGAGGGCAACATGAGTAGAACCTAACCTACTGTGCATATAAAACTATCACCTCTAAGTTTGTACGATTCCTGGGGTGATAATTTGAGTTGAGGAAGCCCTTGGGAGTTGCAATACTCTTGGTGCAATACTAGGGTTCGGCATTAAGAAAGCATCTTCAACATCTTGAAGATTATGCACCTCCAAATCTTCAACAATAAGTACAACCAAGCACACACACACACACACACACACACACACACACACACACACACACATAATGGGCGCATATAGGGTTATCAAAACCTTTGAAGAATATATCAATATTTAAATATCCAAAACCTAAACCTAGTCAGGTTTACAATCAACAAGGGTTACACTTTTCTTGCCCTAGAATTTCACAACAATCTTTGCTAGGGTTTTGCCACAAGCTCTAGGTTCCATTATAAAACTAAAATTTAGATATAAAGAATAGATTTCAATCATAACAAAATAATTTTACATCTATGGTTTCTAGAATCTTATATCAATCTCTACTAGGGTTTTTTCATAAACCCTAATTCATAAATGGTCTAGATATTATCAATAAATCCTAAAATGATAGGGTTTCACCAAAAAACCATAAACATTAAAAATAATAGGGTTTTTATAGTGAACCCTAAAGGTTATGGTTTTACGAAAGTGAACAAAATATAGATAGAATGATAAGGACTGATTTAACCTAAAGATAAATCACACTAAATAAGAATCTTTATGATTCAAAACCCTAGACATGAGAGAGTTAGTAATATAAATCAAATTTCAAAACGATCATACCTTCTTATTTGAAGAAGACTAGCTACAAATCTTGTGGTTTTAAACATAACTTGAGTTGATCCTTTACAAATCTTGTAGGGTTTCCTTATTTAAGGGTTGCCTCTGCAACAAAGCCTCTTTATTCTTTTGGAGTTTCCCTCTAAATATAGCCAAATACTTATTGCCAACATATTTTAGAGTATACCTGCAAACTTTTCCTTTCAAGTAAATAACAAGAGAAAGGATAATAAACAAGCAGCAAAAATGAAGCTAGATATAGAGGAAATTAAGAATGAATAAGAAATAAAGAAACATTGACAGAAAAATGGTTTTTACTATGGATTCTCCTGTAATTTCAAAATGAATAGGAAATAAAGAACACGATACTTATCTTTTGTGATAGGGTGGGAAGCTTCCTTTTGATCTTACATAAATCTAGTCTTGTGAGGGATTCCTTTAACTCATCAAAACAACTCAAGAACCTTTTAACAAAAAATATTAAATCTATAAACCTTAGAAATAAAAAAGAAAGGTTTATTCTAAAGTTAAACATACGAGAAACTTTACAAGAACTAAAACAACAAACTATAAGTAAGGGATATATGAAACTTAATAGAATAAGTATTTGACTTTAGAATCCTCAGATTCATACTTCTTGTTCTTAGGTTTATCAGTGCATTGATTCTTATAATGTCCCATCTTGTGACAACGATAACATTCTATTTTGGAGAGATCAATCTTCCCATGATTTTTCTTTGCCCCCGTTGTCCTTTGAGATAACCTAAGGTCAATTAGTTATGCCAAATCATCTATAATGTTTTGTTGTTTTAAATGATTGTATGACCAGTGAACTATTTATAAACATGTGCTTTAAACTTAGATAGATTTTTAATAAAATAAAAGATCGTTCTTTAAATGCATATGGTTATTTTGATTTTAGTGGGATGGATAAGTAGAATATGGAGAGGTATAATTGATTTAATATTCAAACTGAGTATTTAACCATTTATAAGCAGAGATTAAGAAAACAATGTTTTCTTAATCAACAAAATATAATCAGGCTATCACAGAGATCTAGTGCAATTTATACTCAAAAACGAATTTGCAATAACAAATAGTTATGTAAATTTATCTCTTATTTAAATTACAACTTCATAGAGGATCCAAAATGAAGTTGAAATTCAATTAAATTTTAAATCGGATAACCACAAAAGACTTAATTTATATGAAGGAGACATAATGAGTAAACAAGATGAAATACAACACATTGAGAGACAAACCATATGAGGCAAATCCATAATATTTTATTATCTCAAAAATGCTTCAGCTTAGTACAAATCTGCTTAATAAACTGTTCAAGGGTTCAACCCTCAATACTTCGACAAAAGGAAGTATTTAAACAAAATTTACAAAAATATTAAAATTAATGCCTCAGTGACATGACATTCTATTATTGAATTTGAACTAATAGAAAAATAAATAATGTGATCAAAAGGAATGAATATGGTAAATTGATCTGGACATATGGGCCTGCTTTGGAGGAGAACATTTGCTAAGTGGCCACTATTCAGGTGCCGCGCTGGTGAAGCTGACCTATCTTTCTAATCCTGGAATTCACACAACTTATCCCACCGCTCTTCATATAGAATAAAAACCTTTGTTACCTTGCGGTAGATTTCATCTACCTTAGTATACCGAGCAAAAGTGGGTTTTATTGCAAAAATGTGTTTTATCTTGTGTTGGATAAAACTTATGTTGTTGATAGCTTCATAAAAAGCTCTCCCTGTCATAGTACCTTTGATGTGGGAAGACTTCACTTTATCCTTTGCAATGTCTTGAAGTTTTTTATTGTAATATTCCCTGGTCATCAATTTGTCATTGATCATAAATAGAGAAGGCATATCTTTCTTGTTCAATACATCTATTCTAGTGAAAAGCCTGTTAACTACTACCTCTAGAGTGTGACATTTCTCTGTTAGTTGTACAACCAAGTTATTCTTTGTTAAACCTTTATTTACTTCCAGGATGGTTTATGTTCTTTCATCTACTCCTATATCATAAAACTCATATCTATTTTTGGAATTCGGGAACTTTATGATGCTATTGGTAGTAGCAGACATTTCTCCCAATTCAGCGTTGATAGTGGAAATGGTTTACTTGGATTTCTCCACCAATTCCTTCTTCTAAAATATAAACTAGATACATGGCCATATTTCATCTATTTCTTCAATGATATTGTTCCATATTATTTTCTTAACATGGGCCAGTGTGTAGCTAATAGAGGACTCAATTGCTAACATTTTCCATACCTCTATCTGATTTTGAGCTCTCTGTAGCTCTGCTGCATGAAAAGTATCAGTCCTTGTTTGATGATCTTGTAGAAGATTGACTCGAGCCTGCAATATTTTGATCTATTTAGTCTGGAGAGACATGTTCTATACTGCATTTACCAACTGATCTGCAACATCCCCAGTGCTTGTTGTAGAATATGTGATTGTAGGAATGACCATGACAGGGAGTGCTTCCAAAGGGACAAAAATCATTTTGGTAGCTTGCTCCTTTTCTTTAATCATCTTTTCCATAGCTATGTCCATTTTATTCAATTATGAACTTTGATCCATGATGAGATTCATCATTTCTGCCTTTTGTGTCTCTGTTTCTTCAATATCCTTGGCCAAAGGATCTTCTGTAGTTGGAAATTCAACTAATTCCTTAATGCTGCTATGCCTAAATTATTTTTCTTTACAAGATCTTCTGCAAGATTGATGTTTTCAGGGTCATAACCCACTTTGATCACGAAGTCCTCCAGAGTTTTGATCTTGGTGTCCCTGGCAAGTGCAACAACCTTCTCCATCTTCAGTTGTGATTGAACATTGGCTAATGTAACCTGTAGTTTAGATAAACCCATAAAAATGTTAGTGACAGTGGAAAAAATCATTTCCCTAGTTTTCTTGTGCATCTCCATTTGGTCAATGGGATGTATGTCTTTTATATCAAACTCAAATGTTTTCTTCTTGTAATCGGATGCTGCCTTGGGCTGGGGAACTTGTGCCTGGAGAAATGCCATTTGCATTTTACTTTTTCTGAATCAAAGGCTGACAACAGCCTGCTTTGAGAACCAGAAGTCTACTTCCAAAACTGATTGTAGGTGTTAATATTCAAGGCCTCATTCCTTACTTTTATCTCCTTAAAAATGTCCATTATACTTTTCTCTATCTCCCCTATAGTAGATGTGCTCGTTTGCATTTGTTTTTGATCTTGTGAAGCTGTAGAGATAGTGGGAGACAGTGTGGTCTAATCACCCACTAATGAGGAAACAAGTGGTTCATTAGTGGTGATAATGTTCTCCTGCTCTAAATCCTTGCTGAGGCTTAGTTTGGAACTAAGCTTGGCCTTCGTCCTATACATAATTTTGAATCTTTCACTGAAAATTTTAGTCCCTGAAGAGGAATCTTCTTCTTTTCTTCTCTTAGTTGTTTTCTCCTGCATGGTTGGAGTCTGTATTATGGAGGATGATACCAACTACTCTTCTGCTTCTTATAGGGCATTCTCAGCCCATTCTAGTTGGGTTTTATACTTCTCTATCTCTGGTCTAGCTGTGTGAAAATAGGTAGTAGATTTGTTTTCCACTCTTAATTTAGAAATGACCACCAATGGATCATATGACCAGGTGAAACTAAGGTTGAACTACATTTATTTTAGTAGCTTATCTACTTCTTCCCCTGCTTCCCTACTGTTGCAAATGAAAGGCTCTATCTGTGTTTTAATTTTGAATTGGGACTTCTTCTTGGAAGCTACAAAGTGGATTCCATCCATATTAAGCATCTGTCTTATGTACTCTAGAGAAAAAATCCTCATTGGGAGGAATTTAGGCAGCTTGTAAGGGGAAATATCATACTCGAATATTCTCAATTTTGTATAATTCTGATAGTTGTACCAATCCCTTGTTTGAACTTGGTTTTGATAGCTGCAACACCTTTCTAATTTCGTCACTGATCCTCAGTTATGTTCTGCTGTTTAGGAGACTGATTGCTAGATGCACAAACATCTCTACGAATTGTTTGTATGTGTATCCCTTTTGTTCATTCATCACTAGAGTAGTCCAAAAGATGATTGACTGCTGGTTCCCTTCTGCATCCAGATTTTGTAAATCAAGCTCGTTCTTGTCTCCCTGAAAATATAAGAACATATAGACTAATATAGAAGCACACTTGAACACATCGTCAGTTTGGAATTTGATAAACTGCTCATGAATTGAATCTTCAAGGAATTGGCTAAAGGTAAACATGATGGAGGGCTTAGAATCAACAGTGAAAATGGACAAAAATCCTATGATGGCCTCATCTACCCACTGATCTGAGTAGTAGCCAAGGAGGTAAGATATGACTGTGATAATTTGCTTGGCTCTATTAGGGAAAATAGAGGAGGGATAGGGATGATTTTTCTTTGGAAAAGGGGCATCTTTTCTCAAGAAAAGTTCTAGGGTTTTGGCCCTCTTAGAAAAGTCCAATTTCTGGTACAATTCAACAAGTGCTTCATAGGAAAAGGGGGTGGCATTCTCTACTATGGGGGCTTGCATCATTTGGTTTATGACTTGAGGAGTGATAGTAAACATAATTTCTTCAATGGGGGCAATGATGGCTCTTTAGCTTGGCAAATAACATGCATGACAATTCCTAACAAATTCTGGGGTGTTGTGGGTACGAGGGAAAATATAGTGGGGTAAATTGGATTTCCACAGCTAAATGTAATTAGATTTGTCTAAGTATTTGTCCTCGATTCAACGATACATCTCAAAAAGGTAAAATTCGTAGAGATTTTCATGGATTTTATGGTCTTTGTCAGCCAAAGGGATGTGGTGAAAATCAATGGGAGGATAGATTAGAGGATTGATAGGTTCTTCTGGTCCCTTGTCCTTTGGAGGCATCTTCAGATAAGGCTAAGGATAGTAGTGAAAACTAGATTACAAGCTTCAATACATAGAGGGGACTTGGGATTTGAGGACAAGAACATAGGTAATAGTATGAAAATAAGTGAGTGGATAGTGTCGTTGGTGGGTGAAAATGTCGGAGTTTGGTCCAACCAACCTGAACCAGAGAAATAACAGTGGTCATGTATGAATTCAATAACCGATTAATGAGTGAAAGGGAGGTTTATATAACAATCTGGTTTCTTCGTTGAGGGTGGCATGGGTCTGTTGGATTAACGACTAAACCATTTAATTATTTAATGGCTTAGTTTTGGAGGGAGCGGATGTGGTTGGTGGGATCAATGGACAAATTATGTGGCGAAAGGTGAGTGGTGGGAGTGCAATGGGTAGAAGAGTGGTATCAGGAGGTAGAGAAACTGCTTTTCAGAGGGGGGGTGAAGCGGTTAACTGTTTTGCTTGAGGGAGGTCGAAAATGTTGTGGTGTTGAATTGTAGGGGTGGTGCGGTTTCGAATACCGCCCATTTTAGACCCCCACCCCCCGACAGTAAAGTTCGGATGGTGAGGGAGGGCCGAAATGCCATGTGGGCCATCGGATCTTGGGAGATGGGCGTAGATGAGGTGAGAGGTGGAAAAGTGTTAATGTGAGGTGACAAGTTGCTTGTTGGGGTCAAGTCAAACTTGTGCATTACAATATAACTGAAATGCCAAAGTTTTTAAATCAAATAATTAATCCCGATTAAGGAACTAATTGTATATTAACATAATTTGACATTTCCCAATGTGGCGCATTTTGACTAACATCCTGTGCATTTATAAAAATATGAGATGAAGCCATTCTTTCCTTTTTTCTTCCCTAACATTTTATTTTTCTTTTGCCTTCTTTGTTTAGCACAGCTAACACCTATCATTTTATTGATATGGATGGCTATAAATCATTAAATTGGCCTAAAATTTTAACTTCTATTTCTTTTGCATCCATATCCTAACTTAATATTTTAAAAGTATTTTTGGCTAATATACTAACTTATCAAAACCAAATAATTTTACAAAAATCCCCTTAAAATTATTATTTCCTCCTTTCTTCTTGACATGAGAAGAGTATGCATTTGAGGCATCTTCTTCATTTTCTTGCTTACCTTCGACCAAGAAAAAATGAGCTTCTTCTTGAATACATGCATACCACATTTATTTGAAAGATGGAGAATTATTCCAACTACTAATTCCGTCCACAAAGGAATTCCAAGACTTTGGTAGTCCTAGAAGGGAAACAATCACAAGTTCTTTTTCAGGGACTATTTCATCAATTTCTTGTAGTTTACCTCTTATACGGGCAATTCTTAGAAAATAAGATGTTGTATCATCCTTTTTCATTTTGACTGTTGGAAGTTCATTCTCTAGGCTTGACACTTGTCCAGTATTATTAATTGTAAATAACTTGGAGAGAGCATCATACATTTTTATTGAAGAATATAGTGTGGATATGTAGGGAATCAAGTTGTGTTTAACTCCATCCACAATTAGGTTCATGGAAGTAATATCACTTTCTTTGTACTTCTCCTTTCTAGCATTATCTAAAGGTTCCTTGAATTTTCCTTGCTCTAATTCTAATACCTTATTCTTTGCAAGAATGAGGTCCATACTTGTTTTCCATGCTCTAAAGTTAGAGGCTCCTTGAAGTTTGTTCTCAAATTTCATTGATGATGCCGTATATGTATCTTTGAATTTCACCCTTGATATAGGTTTTCTCCTTATAATATGACTTCCTTCCTCCAAGTATATGGAATCCTTCAATAAATATTTAAAAGTCAAACAATGAGACTCCTCTTCTTCATATGACCTTCCTTGAATCCTTATGAGAAAAATTGACCTTCAATATGCATTTTTCCTTCTTCTTCTTTACCTTTGATTTGATACCATGTTAGAAAATCATAAAGGCAAAAACATTTCCTTATCTTGATAATTACTTGTGATATTTATTTATATTCTTTTAGCTCTTCTTCAATTTATTTATGTCTTCTTTTATCTTCTTATCATCAAGCAACTACCAAAACACAAACATGAAGATCAAACACACAGGATGTAGGCTCTCCCTCTTCTAGGGGAAAACCCAAAAAATATCATCTCTTCTATAAAACAAAATCAAATGAGACAAACAAGACCTTTTGCCAAAGATAAATACCTCCTCCAATCCACCAAGTCAGCTTCCTAAGATGATCAGTCAAACTCAAAAAGTCAACTCAAGCCAAATTGCTTCAATACTACAACAAACCTAGATTTCGGCCCTTCTGCATCAAATTTTCAGCCTTATTGTAGATCTACAATTCCATCCCTCTTGCAGCTTCAGATTCTTTGCACATGTGAGGGGAAGAGAGAGAAAATTGGTCTTTGATTTATTTTCTAGGATTCCTGCTCCTTCACTTAGGGTTTCTCCTTGTTATTCTAGCTTCCTTCACACCTTTCTCTTGTTATATCATACTCCTTCAATTGTAGACCGAATTCTTGGATTGGATGATAAAATAGGTCAAGTTTCACTGCTATTTTTAGTGGCTGTAGCTTCCATAATGAGGCCGACTTAATGAAGGGTATAATGAATTGGTGTAGGAGGGTTTACATGACCAATTACATAAAAATAATAATTCTTTCTTGACATAAGAAGCCTAATAAGGGTATCTTACATGATGACAAGGACTAAGACTCATGACACAAACCCCATAAGCATACAATGGGTGCTTTGACCTAGAAAAAAAATAAACAAAGCATGAAATCCATGATTATAAATAAATTTTCTTTTCTTTTTCTTTTCATAAATACATTACATCATGACTCAAATATAATTATGAAGACCGATACTAGTTACATTTCTCAACAGAACATGCATTAGGAACACAACTAGGCACAATATATTTATTTTATTATCGTTTTTTAGATGAAAAGATACCAATAAATTGAAAATAAATAGATAAATAAAATAGAACATTAATATCTTTATATCTTCTTCTTTTTTAACACCAACAAAAAAATAAACAAGAAGCAAAGAAAATTGGATTTTTCACAAAACTTGAGGAAAAGTAATCAAACATATAAATTCATTATATCATACATTGTTATGATTAGATAATGATTGATGAACCCTCTTATCTTATATGCCATCATAAGGAAATAAATCATTTTCTTCTATCCTTGACATGGAATTATTTTTTTCTCTTATCCTAGAATCCAATTTCATTTAATTGCTTTTGAGATGAATAACCTTGAATTGTAATAATCTTGTCCTAAATTTGTCATTTTGCCACCAAATATATTTATTATTGAGAAATAGTTGTGATTAATGTTTTTATGATTTTCTTTTCCATGACTTCATGGATTTCTAATTGGTGTTACATAGGGATATTGGGTGAAATTTGTTCATTGATCACAATTAGAATAGTGATGGTGGAGCTAGGTGACTAAAATTTGTTTGGAAATTTTATATTCTTCTACTATTTTCTACACACCAATATTATCTATTCCCTCAAAGAATTTAGGAAAATAAACCAAAATTCCATTTGAGTTTGGATTTATGTTCTCTATATCGAGGATCAACTTTTGGATTTCTTCAAGGGAAACGTTTCTTTGCAACCTTAGATTTGGATTTGGGGTAATAATTCTAGGGAATTTTTTGGATTTCCCTTTTAATTACTTCTCTATTTACTCTTAGTTCTTATGTAAGATGATGCAAACCATATTTTAAAATTTCCTTTATAGCTTTTTGTTCCTCTTTCATATCACCATTAACATTCAACATGTAGAAATTGTATTACTAATTATATTACTTAAAGGTGTTGCATGGAATAAATTTGTTATGATTATCATAGAAATGAATTACTACTTTGCTACCTTTTCTAATATACAAATTCTACAAGTCATGATAATCCCTTAATGATCTTGTTGGGAAAATACCGAGGAGTGGGGGGGGGTGTGGGGGTGGGTTTTGAATCAATATTTTAAACTCAAACAATCAAATTTTATATTCTAAAATATGTACGCTATTGTTATTAAAGAAACTTGCATATGTATGTTACTTCAGAGAAGGAAACCAGGGTTTATCCAATTTACTGATTTTTCGTGTATTCTATCAGATGATTATCTTTAATCATTACATCAGTAGATTAATTACTTTTCAGTATGCTGTAAATAACATAAAGAAATCACAATAAATGAGAAACACAAATAGAACACTAGGATTTTAGGTGGAAACCCAATGTGGGAGGAAACCACCACTGCTATCGTGTTTGTCTTCTTTATTATGATTTAAAGAAAAATATTCATTACATTTGTACTGATGCAAACTCTTATCAGTACACAGGAACTCACCTGCAAAAGGATACAACCTTCTCTTGTTCTCTGGCACCCATTGGAAGGGAGTTACAACCCCCTGAACTCGTTTATCGACTGTTACCGGAAGGGAGCTCCTACTCCATTTCTAAAGGCTACAACCCTTAACTCCTCATGGACCACTTTTTAGAATATATCAAACTGGATCCACCTGTTAAACAATCATCAAACAATATGTAGGCCACATTTCATTATATTTTCAAACTGGACCCATATAAAAATAATCCCAAACAAAACATGTCAAACTAAAGCACTGAATCTGAGAGACTGTAACACTGAAAATCAATTGATTTTCTAAAGCATAAAATCACTGAATGTAGAAGCCAACCAGAAACAAAACAAATCAAAGTTTTTATGTGACTGTACTAAATAAGGCCCACGTATATATGTGTCTCTTTTGTATAACATCTGCATATAGATCTTAAATTCCGCAAACTGAATCACGAGTAACTGTAATGCAGAATCAATCATTGGATCATGTATTGAATCAATGATAGACCATTGAACCAATCACATATCATGAAACTATAGCATAATAATTGTTGGGTGTGGAGCCTCATTATCTTCTGTATTCAAAGGTATCATCACATTGGACCCCAGTTCTTAATGGGGCAACAAAACCACCCGTAAAATATACGCTGCAGGGGGTTTTTATGGGGGCGGTTGTGACCTTTAGGAACCCTCGCCTGGCAGGGGGATCGGGGACAGTGCCCCCGAAGCTAAAAATAGATGTAAAATTACCTTGTAAAATTTTGTAATTTCATAGTCAATCTGGGCCATTCATTAAGTGGAGATCTGACTTTAGGGTTTTTTGCCCTAGAAGGCACCACCTTGCTATATATGAGGGAATTGTGTTGCATCTAGGCCCATCTATATTCTGAGTGAGAAAGAGAGAGGAGAATGAGAGTGAAGAGGGAATTACAACGGACCTGTTGTAGGTTGTATCTCTTCAGTTTGCTAGATAATATAAAATGAAGTACTGGTTGTTTCTCTGTGTATGTAGCCCAAACTGGGTGAACCACATATATTTGTCTCTCTTGTTTTATGCATTTTCTGTGTTTATAATTCTACAATATTTTATGTGTTCCATTGCTCTGTAATATATAATTTTCTAACAACTGGTATCAGATCCGAAGGTCTATTTGGATGATAAGCTCATAGGAGAAAGGGGTTTCTAGTTCGAGTGGGAGCAATGGTGGAAGATGGTAGGTTTAGTGTTGAAAAAATTAATGGTCAAAACTACAGTTGTGGAAGATGCAGATGGAAGATTATTTGTACCAAAGAGATTTGTACCAACCATTGAGTGGGAAGGCAAAGAAACTGATGAGTATGACAGACAAAAAATGGGATATTCTCAACAGAAAAGCTCTTGGAACAATACGAATGTGCCTAGTAGTGTCGGTAGCATTTAACATTTCAAAGGAAACGACAACAGAGGGTTTAATGTCGACATTGGCCAAACTATATAAAAAACGCTCGACCTTGATTAAGGTGTTTCTTATGAAGTGTTTATTTAATATGAAGATGTCAGAAGGTGGATCTGTTGCTGATCATTTAAATGAATTTAATACAGTTACCAGTTAGTTAAGTTATGTAGGGGTAACTTTTGATGATGGAGTTAGGGCTCTGTAATTTCTGTGCTCATTGCCAGAGAGTTGGAATGGTTTAGTTATGGCCATTAGTAACTCTATCTCTGGATCTAGTACTTTAAAGTTTGATGATGTTTTCGGTACAATCCTTAGCAAGGAAATGCATCAGTGAGACATTAGATAATGCTTTGACTGCAAAGACTAAGGGAAGAAAAATGGAAAGAGGAAAGGGCCCTGGATATTTCAGTAAGTTAAGGAAAGGAAAATCCAAGTCCAGATCAGGGATAGTGTGTTGGAAATGTGGGAAGAAAGGACACTTGAAGAAAGACTGCAAGTCTCGGAAAGGAAAAGAAGGAGACACGCAACAAGAAAATAATCATGAAGCGAATGTAACATATGATGTGTTGCAATATGCTTTGATTCTTTCATTAGAAAATATTATTGATGCCTGGTTGGTAGATTCAGGGGTCTCATTCCATGTCACACCTGATAGGAAAATTTTTTATGATTATGTTCAAGGAGATTTTGGACAAGTTCGATTGGGTGATGATAAACCCTATAAAATCACTGGAATGGGTACAGTTTTCATAAAACAACAGAATGGAAATCAATGGCTATTGAAGGAGGTAGGGCATGTTCTAAATCTAAAGAAAAATCTTATTTCAATAAGGCAGTTGGGAGGTAAAGGTTGCATAACTACTTTCAGAGATAAAACCTAGAAGGTCACTAAAGGAGCCCTCGTAATAGCAAAAGGAGATAAGGTTGGTACATTGTATTTATGCAATGGTATTTCTAATTCTGTTAATGCTTTAACCTCTACAGGAGCAGATACGACATTGTGGCATCATAGGCTTGGGCACATGAGTGAGAAGGGGATGTAGATCCTTCACTCAAGAAATTTGTTGCCAGGTTTGAAGCACATTGATTTGGAATTCTGTGAAAATTGTGTTTATGGAAAACATAAGAGATTTAGATTTCTCAAAGTTGGGAAAGAAAAGAAGAGCGAAAAGTTAGAGCTTGTGCATACGGATGTATGGGGACTTGCTTAGGTATCATCTCTCGGTGGCTCTCATTATTATGTTACTTTTATTGATGATGCAACCAGAAAAACTGGGATTTATTGTATTCGAAATAGATTTGATGTATTTGATACTTTTAAGAATTGGAAAGCTTTGGTTGAAAATGAGACACGAAAAAGGTTGAAGTTTCTCAGATCAGACAATGGAGGTGAATATTGTAGCAAAGAGTTTGATAGGTACTGTTCAGAAAATGGAATTCGTAGAGAGAAGACAGTTCTAGGAGCACCACAACAAAATGGTTTGTCAGAAAGGATGAATGGGACAATCATGGAGTGTGAAAGGTGCATGAGATTGCATGTAGGATTGACTTTACAATTTGGGCAGATGTTGTAGATATTGTTGTTTATCTAATAAACAAAGGGCCTTCAAGTTCCTTGGATGGTGGTATTCTAGAGGAGGCATGGACAGGTAAAAAGGTAAACTACTCTTTTTTAAAGAATTTTGGTTGTGAAACCTTTGTCCACATTAATCAAGAAAATAGAACAAATCTTGAGACAAAATCAAAGAAATGTACCTTTATTGGCTATGGTGTTAATGATTTTGGTTATCACTTTTATGATTATGAAAAACACAAAATCAATAGGAGCAGAGATGTCCTATTCAATGAAAAGGTTTTGTATAAGGATCAATTGCAGGAAAATAAATGGGAAAAAGAAAACAGAGAATACACAGTGCTTGAAGAGATCACAGGAAAAGTGACGGTGCCTGAAAATCATAATGATCAAGAGCCAAAACAACAACCAAAACAACAACAAGCACCTCAAACACTTGAAAGTGGTGTTAAAAGTTCTACCAGGATAAGTATACCCCCTGAATGATACTCTCCTTCATTATATTATGTATTGTTGACTGATTCTGGTGAACCAAAATGATATGAAGAAGCAGTACAGGTAGAAACCAGGAAGAAGTGGGAGCAAACCATGAAAGAAGGGATGGACTCCTTAGCACATAACTAGACTTGGGACTTAGTCAGGTTTCCTGCAGGTAAAACAACATTGCAGAACAAATGGGTTTATAGGTTGAAGGAAGAAGATGGAGGTAGACAAAGGTATAAAGATCGAATTGTGGTGAAGGGGTTTGCATAGAAAAAGGGTATAGAATTTGATGAGATATTTTCTCCTTTTGTTAAAATGACTTCAATTAGAACTATTTTAAGTCTAGTAGCAGTTGAAGATTTGCATCTTGAGTAGTTAGATGTAAAGACAACTTTTCTCCATGGGGATTTGGAGGAAGAGATATATATGCTAGCAACCACAAGGATATGAGGTAAAAGGGAAGGAGAAACTAGTGTGCAGGTTGAAGAAGAGCTTGTATGGCTTAAAACAGGCTCCAAGGCAGTGGTATCTAAAATTTGATAGGTTTATGTATGAACAAGGTTATACTAGATGTCACTCTGATCATTGTGTTTATCTAAAAATACAAAATGATGGTAGCTATATTATATTGTTATTGTATGTAAATGACATGCTTGTTGTAGGTTCTAACATCCAAGAAATAATTTTGCTCAAAAGAAAATTGGCAAAATCATTTGCAATGAAGGATTTGGGTGCTGCAAAACAAATCCTTGGTTCGAAAATAACTAGAGATAGGAAGAATCACAAATAACATTGTCTCAGAGTGAGTAAATACAAAAGGTGTTGAAAAGGTTTAATATGTAGAATGAAAAACTAGTTAGTATACCTTTGGCTAGCCATTTCAAACTAAGTAAGGAAGTGTGTCCCAAGACTTAGGAAGAAATGGATGATATGTATAAAGTTCCATATGCATCAGTAGTTGGAAGCTTAATGTATGAAATGGTCTGCACAAGGCCTGATATTGCACATGTAGTGGGAGTTGTAAGCAGGTACATGAACAATCAAGGAAAACAACATTGGATGGAAATAAAGTGGTTTCTCAGGTATTTGAAAGGTACCACAAATCAAGAATTATGCTTTGGTGGTTCAAACATTGATCTACAGGGATATGCTGATGCAGATAGGGTGGGTGATAGAGATAACAAGAGGAGCACCATAGGGTATGTGTTTACTGTAGGTGGAACAATTGCCAGTTAGGTCTCAAAACCGCAAAGTGTTGTTGCACTCTCAACAACAGAAATAGAGGCTCCTACAGAGGCTAGTAAAGGAATGATTTGGTTACAAAGGTTTCTGGATGAATTGGGTAAGAAGCATGAGTTGGGCAGTTTATATGGTGACAACCAGAGTGCCATACATCTTACAAATAACTCTTCATTTCATTCCAAGACTAAACATATACAGGTCAAGTACCATTTCATACAGTCAGCATTGGAATATGGACATTTGAAGATGGAAAAGATACACAATAGCCAGAATCTTGCAGATATATTAGCAAAAGTTGTAACTAGGGAGAAACTAAGAGTCTACTCAGTTTGAATTGCTCTTCAAGTATGATGAAGAAGATGAGAAACAAATAGGTCCAAAGTGGAGTCATTATCCAGCAAATGAAGCAGTGGTGGAGTTGCTATAATCAGTCTCCAAGTGGGAGATTGTTGGGTGTGGAGCCTAATTATCTTCTATATTCAAAGGTATCATCGCATTGGACCCCAGTTCGTAATGGGGCAGGAACACTGCCCATAAAATATATGTTGAAGGGGGGGGTCTACGGGGGGTGACTGCGACCTTTTGGAGCCCCCCCTGGCAAGGGGATTGGGGGAAATGCCCACGAAGCTAAAAATAGATGTAAAATTGCCTTGTAAAATGTTGTAATTTCATAGTCAATCTGGGCCATTCATTAGGTGGAGATATAACGGTAGATGTTATGCTTAATTTAGGGTTTTTTTTCCCTAGAAGGCACCCCCTCTCTGGATATATAAGGAATTGTATTGCATCTAGACACATTTGTATTCTGAATGAGGAAGAGAGAGGAGATTGAGAGCAAAGAGGGAATTAAAATGGATTTGTTGTAGGTTGTATCTCTTCAGTTTGCTGGATAATATAAAAGGAAGGACTGGCTATTTCTTCGTGGACGTAGCCCAAACTGGGTGAACCATGTATATTTGTGTCGCTCTTGTTTTATGCATTTTCTATGTTTATATTTCTGCAATATTTTATGTGCTCCATTTCTCTGTAATATATTATTTTCTAAAAATAACTAACCAATATTCCCATCATGAACAACCAACCCAATCAATATTGTGAGACATAAATCATCAAGATAGAGACATCATCAACATACATCAGCAATCAAAACATAACTGATCAAATTTCATCATTAAGCCACACTACAAAAGCCTAGAGCATATACATGACATCCATGAAACATATCAACATATGTACACAACTACCATGCATAACACTCATGTAAAAATATCAAGATGCTGAATAAATTCATAAAAATTATACATGACTACCCAAAAATAGATCTGCGTATGTATGCAACTATACAAATATAAACATACATATAGATTTGAAAACTTTCGCTGCAAAACATGACTTCACTCTCCTCAACCTTTAACGTAAAAAATACAGACTTCTGAATACAACATCATTATAAGCAGAAATCTATCATTGTTAGTTACTTAGAAATTTGTAATGAATAAATCAATCAAGCATATACGTCATCATACTTCAGATCTTTCATATTTGAGTCTTCTCCTTGCTCCCTGGTACACTCTTGTTTCAGATCAAATCATTCATAGACAACCTAATACTTGCACACGCAACTCCTTAATCTCCCTCTCTTTATATAGTATTTGCATTAGCTAATACCTCAGGTAAATACCTTGGTATTATCTTTTTATGGCATCAAATAACCATTTTCACTCTGATTACTATGGGATAATACCATGGTAAAGACCCCTGGTATCCATATTACCATGGTTTAGATTTTGTACGCAAATTTGCTTCACAAGAACTGTGTATGTACACGAATCTTATTTACAGGAGCCATGTATACTTCCTCAAACTTCACCTTTATCATCCATCTGTCTCCGAATTGTCAATTATGTGTTAATAACTTCAGTAACATTTGTACCAATCTTCATGAGTTCCATTATCATCATATGTTGACATCAAGTACAAATTTATTACACAGATTTCCGTAAAGGACAACATATTATCCCTAATGCCAACAATCTCCCCCTTTGTACTTGATGGCAACCAATTTGGTTTTTGGACACCACCTATAAATACACCTACAAATATCAAGTCTTTTCCCAAAACACACCAAGATTATCTCTAAGAATTCTTCTCCAAACACCAAGCTTCTCTCCCCCTTTGACATCAAGGGAAAAGTGTTGAACCATGCTAAATGAAGGACTTCCCTTGTAGTGTTGATCACTATAGGTCTGATCAGCTGAATATGAATCATGAAATATGCATACTGATCATGTCCCCTTGAGCATATGATGGAACCTCTAAAGATATACATTAAAAGTACAAGGCTTTATGAATAAACCAAATATGACCTTTCATATTATGATTACATCAATAACACAACATACCAAGGTTACATATTTGACCCAAATTTTACATCGATGTCCCAAAATAATGGGATTACATATGTGACATGACTTGATTCCAATAGCCCATACATTATTGAATATTACAATGACTACAACATGGGACTTTACATGACCTTTTACATCAAGAGACATATATGACACTTATAACCAAAACCAGGGACCACAATAATGAGGTAACAAAGACCATGATAGGCATCAACAACCACCAAAACCATATAGGAACCTACACCATGAACATTTTATCACAACAACACATCAAAAATATGAACATCCTAATTCATCAAAAATTAAGATGTAACATCAATCTCTTCAACATCATCAACATGGGACTAAGTATGCAACACTTCCAAGCACCACCAAGTAACTTCAACAACCAATCATCAATACTGAACATAGAATATACATTCTCCTCATGAAGCATATCAACATATAGGCATCATTAATAACTTTATCATTTGGAATCCATGCATCAATCATAACTAGTGAAAAAAAACAACATATGAATCTCCAATAGTAACAATAGACATATCTAGACATCAACAAGGATATGTAACAAGTGATGCTTAGGAAACCATATTGCCAACAAGGAACTATAGGGGCATAAAAACTGCTTCCCCTGAATCAACCTATTGTAACAAACCACTACTAGAACCAGAATACCAAAAATGAAAGGATGAAGGCATATAGGAGAATCCCCCTGAATCTGTGACATTTTTTTTTTTTAATCACTGAGATGTATACACATCTGTCTAACTCAGAAACTGCATATATACACAACTATCCTTCACACCATCCACGTACATAAAGTAAATTGTAGTAATTTATAGTCACATCTCCCCCTGAACATGACATACATGTTAGAAAAAATTATCAGAGTGATGAAGCAGGAATCATTCCTAATTTCTATCTGATATATTCAAAGGAATCTCATGGAAGGGGTTTTGTAAATATATATGCAACTTGTTCCTTTGAAGAAACATACTCCAATTTTTCCAAGCACTTTCTCTCGTAGAAAATGATATTTGATTGGAATGTGCTTGGTTTTTTAGTGCATGAAAAGATTATTAGAGATACTTATGGAATTAGTATTGTCACAAAGAATAGGTACAGGTTGAGGGCAAGTTATTTGAATGTATTGTAATGTTTGGATCATCCATAGAAGTTGAGTGTAGATATTTTTCCTTAGAAGTAGATAAAGCGATAGAGCTTTGTTTCTTGCTAAACCATGAAACCAAGTAGGACCCAAAATAACATGCTCCTCCACTAGTAGTCTTGCGATCATCAATATTACCTGCTCAATATGCATCTGTGTAAGCATGAAGTGAAAATTTTGCATTTTTTGGATACCATAGACCAAAATCTTAAGTTTCTTGTAGATACTTGAATATTCTCTTAACGACGTGGAGATGATTTTCCTTGGGATTTGCTTGAAATATTCCAACAATTCCAACTGCATGCATAATGTCTAGTCTTGTAACTATAAGGTAGAGAAAGATTCCAATCATAGATATGTATTCTAGTTGATTGATTGAAGGAGAATAATCATTTTGATTAAGATTGCATGCTATTACCATTGATATGCATACTAACTTGCAATCTTCCATTCCACATTTCTTTAAAATCTGTTTGAGGTACTTGGTTTGAGAAAGAAAGTTACCATTCTTAGTTTGTTGAACTTGAAGACCAAGAAAATATGTTAGTTCACCAAGTAGAGACATTTCAAATTATTCCTGCATAACTGAAGCAAATCCTTGACTCATAGATTGTACCTTTCTTCCAAATATGATGTCATCTACATAAACAACAACTATCAATGATTTATCTCTATCAAATTTGATATATAGGTTTCTATATGCAGTTCCCTTTTTGAGGCCTTGTAGCTAAAGATACCTATCAAGATGATAATACCATGCATGAGGAGCTTACTTTAACCCATATAATTCCTTCTTAAGTTTTCACACAAGATTTTTATCATTTCCAAGAATGAGCCCTTCAAGTTGTTCAATATAAAGTTCTTCTTCTAGATCCCCATTTAAAAATGCAGATTTAATATCCATTTGATATACTTTTAAGTTATGAAAGATTGAAAATGCAAGAAACTTTCTTATGGATTTAAGTCTAGCTACAAGTGCAAAAGTTTCTTCAAAGTTTATCCCTTCCCATTGAGCATAACCTTTGCATACAAGTCTTGCTTTGTTTCAAATTACTTCTCCATTTTCATTCAGTTTGTTCTTGAACACCCGTTTTTGTCCCAATAACATTTTTATCATGAGGCCTTGGTACTAATTCCCATGTATGGTTCTTTTCTATTTAATCAAGTTCTTCATGCATTTCCTTAACCCAAAATTCATATTTGCTTGCTTGATTTATATTTTGAGGCTCAATTGTGGATAGTAAGGCTAAGTCACGAGAAGTTCCAACAAGAGTTCTTCTAGTTTGTATTCCTGATTCCTTTTCACCTAAAATTTGAGATTCATGATGATTTTTCTTAACAGACCTTGAAGGAGTATTTTTTGATGCATCTGTATCATCTTCTGATGCTTCTCTATTTCCTTCTCCTACAACCTTTTTGGCTTGTATTATGGTGACCTTTGTCATCTACTGGTGCTTCTCTTTTGGAACTAGGGATGCTTCATCAATCACAACATATATGCCTTCAAAAATATTTTGAAGCCTTTTATTATAACATTTATATCCCTTGCTTCTAGAAGGGTATCCAAGAAGGATTCCTTCATCATCTCTAGATTCAAATTTTCCAAGTTTATCATCATTTTTCTTTATGTAACATTTGCTTGCAAAAATTCTAAAGTATTTGATAGTTGCAAGCTTACAAAACCATAGTTCATGTGGAGATTTATTACTATTTAATTGAACATGATATTTTCTAAGTATATCCATGATTGTATGTGCCACTTCTCCCCAGAAGGTATGGGGTCTTCCTAACTCATAAATCATGGCATGCACAATTTGTTGAGATGTTATGTTCGTTCTTTCTGCCGCTCCATTTTGTTATGGAGCCTTAGCTATGGAAAATTGTATTTTGATGCCATGTTGTTCATAGAAATTGAAAACTCATTTGATATAAACTCTCCTCCTCTATAAGATCTAAGACATTTGATTTTGAATTCTAACTCATTTTCTACCAAAGCCTTGAATACTTTAAATTTATCAATTTCTTCATCTTTATGTTTTAGTAATCCAATCCAACGCATTCTTGTAAAATCATCAATGAATAATATGAATTATTGTTCACCATCAGGAGACTTTTTTCTCATAGGGCCACACAAATAAATATGAATAAGTTCAACTGGCTTACTTGAAGTACCTTCTTTATCTTTAAACTGAACTCTAGTTTTCTTATCAAATTTACATGATTTGCAAATGTAATTTGCAGGGGGAGAGATGTTGGGAAAGTCACAAACTGCTCTCAATCCGCTTTATTTGTATAATTGAGAAAAGCTAAGGTGCCCCAACCTTTTGTGCCAAAGCCATATATCTTTAGATTTACTTAAATAATAATACTCTTGGCCGCCTTCTAAGACATAGACATTTCCTGGAGTTCTTGTTCCCTTTATTATGATCTTGCTTGTATCCACATTTCTTACCACACAATTCTTTGATTTGAAAATAATTTCATGGTCTTGGTAACACATTTGAATAACACTTAATAAGTTATGTCTTAGTCCATCAACAAATAATACATTTCTAGCCTTGACCCTTTTCTTCAACAACATAGTTCCTTTTCCTTTGATAACAACAAGTGAGTTATTACCAAAAGTTACATTCTTTTCTTTATTTATTTCATTAAAATAAATAAACTTATCTTTGTCACCTGTCATATGATTTGAACATTCACTATCAATGTACCATATATTTTCTTGATCTATCACATACAAAGCTAGACCAACATTTTCAGTATATGTAATTTTATTTTTCCATACCTTGGGGGGTATTGTCTTCTATTTATGTTGGTAAGATGGTCCCATTTTGCTTCTTCACTCAATTTCATTATGACCAAAGTTATTTCAAATTGAACATTCAATTTCATCTTGAATAGGTGAGAAAACATTATAAGAATATTTCTTTGCCCCGATCTCATTCTTTTATTTTCTTGCTTCTCTAGTCATAATAGTTTTATAAGCAACACAATGAATAGCTTTGTGACCAAAACAAGTGAAGCATTGACCATTGAAGTAGTAATACCTGGGAGTATAATACCTTCTTGAGTAGATCTCCCTTTGTGGTAAATCATTCCTGATGATGAGTCTTGGTCTAGACTCGAAATGTCGACCAATGTAAAGATGAACACTGTGGAAAATCCGAATTCCTCTCAGAAACCACACCACAGTAATCTACAATCCAAAAACGTTTTCTTTTCATGAGAAGGATTTGATCCTTCATTCTTTTGCTGAGAACTACACTTCTGATGACTAGGTCCTTTTACAGCATTGTTGTAGCTTCCTATACTTGCTTCAAAAGATTTCAAAGTTTTTGACGTTTCACCATTTGAATTTCATCCAAGGCCTGTCTTGATTAGAGGAGAGCGTTGCACTTTGATGATTTCTTCTAAAGTCTAATCCTTTAGAAAATCTAAAATTTATAGCCCTTGTTTTTTCAAGTTCCTTTTTTAGATCCACAATTTCAAGTTCAAAATTTTCACAACGCCATTCCTTTTCTAGAACTTTTTTCTTCAAAACTTCTTCAACTATTTTAGCTTCTTCTAGACAGATTTTTAGCTGAGTTATTTGTTCAACAAGAGTATTTTCCTTATACACACATATTTCATTTTCTTCTAGAGCATCCATAAAGACATCATCAGGTTCATCTACACATTTTTCCTCAAATATCATAAGCAACTAATAATCTTAATCGGATTCAACATTCTCATTATTGGAAGAATATTCACTATCTTTATGAGTATAAAAACGTTTCTTTCTATCAAAGCTTCTTTTAACATTCCCTTTTGGAGAATTCTTCCTTTTCTCATGATTTTATTTATAAGGACATTTAACATCATAGTGACACACCCTTCCATAGGAAAATATTTTAAAAGGAAGCTGACCTCTAAACCTTCCAGTTCCTGCTTGAAGTTTCTTCACAAAATTCACTTCTTATTCATATGAAATGTAACCTATTTACTTAAGCTCTTACTTTTACTTCCCTTTGTATGTAGCTTTGAATGGTGATTCTCTAATATCAGATGGACCCCCTTTTCTCATTTCATAAGCTGTTAAAATCCCATGGAGTTGTTGACTTCAAATACTGCTTTTCTTCAATGGAAATGATTTGGAATCGAACTTTGAGGTTAGAGATCTTAGAATTTTCTCAATAACAGTATAATATTTTATTTCATCACCTATATTTTTCATTGAGTTAATGATCTCATTTACTCTAAGGAAAAATCTTGCAATACTTTCATCATGATTCATTCTGAGAGTCTCATATTAAATTCTAAACATTTGAAGTTTAAGGTTTTTTACCTTATTGTGACCTTCATAGCTTTGGATAATCTTGTCCCATATAGCCTTTGCAATATTAAAATGCATGAACTTCACAAATTCTGATTCATCCAAGCTTCCTAAGAGAGAATTGACTACCTTTGCATTGGTCTCATATTGTTTCTTACTTAACATCATCTATGGGAATGGATGACGGGTACTGATATCCTCCTTCAACTATTGCCCATACATAAGCTCCAAGAGACTGTAAATATGCTCTCATTATGACTTTCCAAAATACAAAGTTAGTTCCATTAAACAAAGGTGGCCTAATAAAAGATACTCCCTCTTGACT
>APFE030650203.1:8817-39204 GCA_000404065.3 Pinus taeda | reverse complement strand
TAAACTAAAAAAATAAAATTATATATTTTGAAATATGTATGCTACTGTTATTAAAGAAACCTGCGTATGTACATTACTTCAGAGACGGAAACCAACATATATCCAATTTATTGAATTTTCATGTATTGTATCAGATGATTATCTTTAATCATTGTATCAATAGATTAATTACCTTTCAATATGTATTAAATAACATAAAGAAATCACAACAAATGAGAAACACACATAGAACACGTATATTTTATGTGGAAACCCGATGGGGGAGAAAACCATCGTTGTTGTTGTCTTTGTCTTCTTTCTTATAATATAAAGAAAAATATTCATTACATTTGTATTGATTCAAACTCTTATCAGTACATAGGAACCTACTTGCTAAAGGATACAACCTTCTCTTGTTCTCCAACACCCACTAGAAGGGAGCTATAATCCCCTGAACTAATTTATCAACTCCTACTGAAAGGGAGCTCCTACCCCCTTTCTGAAAGCTGCAACCCTCAACTCCTTGTGGACCACTTTTTAGAATATTTTAGACTGGATCCACCCGTTAAACAACCATCAAACAATCTATAGGTCACCGTTCATTATATTTTCAAACTGGACCCATATCAACAATAATCACAAACAAACATGCCAAACTGAAGCACTAAATATGAGACATTGTAACATTGCAAATTAATTGATTTTATGAAGCATCAAATCATTGAATGTAGAACCCAACCAGAATTAACAAAAATCAAATTCTGTATGCGACTGTACTGAATAAGACTCACGTAATTTTGAACCAATCACTGGATCATGTACTAAATCAATCATAGAGTGACTGAACCAATAAAACATCACTAAAGTGTAGCATCATAACTAACCAATATTCCAATAATGAAAAAGAAACCCAATCAATACTGTAAGATAAAGATCATCAAGATAGAGACATCATCGACAAACAATAACAATCAAAACATAACTAATCAAATGTCATTGTTAAGCTACATTGCAAAACCCTAATGTATATACATGACATCCATGAAACATACCAGCGTATGTACGCAAGTACCATACATTACACTTGCATACAAATCTCAACATACTAAATAAATTCACAGAAATTATACACGACTACCTAGAAATAGATCTATGTATGTACGCGACTATCCAAAGACAGACCTACGCATAGATTTGAAAACTTTTGCTGCAAAACACAACTTCACTCTCCACAACCTTTACTATAAAAACTATATACTTCTGAATAAAACATCATTATAAACACATATTTATCATTTTTAGTTACTTAGGCATTTGTAATGAATAAATCAATCAAGAATATATGTCATCATACTTCAGATCTTTCAGATTTGAGTCTTCTCCTTGCTCCCTAGTGCACACCAATTTCAGATCAAATCATTCATATACAACCCAATACTTGCACACCCAACACCTTGATCTCCATCTCTTTATATAATATTTGCCTTATCCAATACCTCAGGTAAATACCTTGGTAGTGACTTTTGACGATATCAAATATCCATTGTCGGTTTGATTACTATGGGACAATACCATGGTAAATACCCCTAGTATCCAGATTACCATGTTTCAGATTTTGTATGTGACTTTGCTTCACAATAACTGTGTTTGTGCATGGCCGTTGTTTACATGACCCACGTATACTTTCTCAAACTTCACCTTTATCATCCATTTGTCTTTGAACTGTCAATTCTGTGTTCATAGGTTCAGTAGTATCTGTACCAATCTTCATGAGTTCCATTATCATCATATGTTGACATCAAGTACAACTTTATTAAGAATATTTCCATCAGGGACAACATATTAGCCATAATTCCAATAGATCTTGATGATGCTAATGCATCCTTACTATGAATACATAGAGGTCTTAAACTACTTCAATTGAAGAAATGACCATGGTTTTGTCCTCCATTGTTAGCCTAAGTCCATGGCACCAGTGTATAACTCATTGGTATCCAAGGGAAATGAGGAAGTGTGTGTTATTGAAATCTCCTTTGACCTTTCCATCTTTATTTGAATTTCATTCTTGAAGATAAAATGGGGATCCATAGATTGAATTAAAACATGTCAGTGCTCAACATTATCCATGAAAACAAACAAGAGAGAGTATTTGTGCATTGAAAGGCACAATGGAATAAGAGATCCATCTAGCAAGTTAAATCATCATATGTTGCAAACATCAATACATCCAAGCTTGTAATGGTCCAAGGTTGTTACATAGAAACAACATTGGCATGAATTCCATGTCAAACACAAAAAATAAAACAAAAAGACCATCCATACTATGCATTTGTTATCTACCTAGATATAGTTATAACTAACAAAACGATCTTTAGCCCACCTGGAAATAGCATGTAAAGTGCTTACATGTATTACAACATCATTCAATTCAATAGTGGGAAATATGTGCATTTTTTGGGAGTAGCGTAACTAAAAAAAGAGAGAAAGAGCATGTGCATCTATTTCTTGCAAAATAAGAAAAAAATAGAAGAGTAACTTATTCTTCTTGCAAGTACATGATGTTTATGGAAGTACATGATCACCGAAAAAACGAGCACAACATTGGTTAAATACATTGTTTTTTGAGGTATCTACATGATGAACATGCATTAGCAACACAACTAAGCACAATATATATATTTTTAATTATTTTGTTTATATGAAAATAAAAAATATAGTGGAAAAAAAGAATATTAGTGTATTCCATGTCTAATTTTTTAAACTCCAAATAAAGAACAAACTAGAAACAAAGAAAATTGCATTTACCATAAAATTTAACAAGAGAACTAATCAAACATCTCAAATTCAATACATCCTACCCTCCTCTCTTATATGCAACCATAATAAACTAAATATCCTTATCCTTGAAATGAAATTTTTATTACTATCCTTGAATCTATTGAGACGAACACATTGGAAAAAGAAATATTCTTCACATTCAAGCCACAATATTATTGAAAGTTTTGAATATGTTCTTAAGAATGAACATGACTATAAACCCTAATAAGGCATATTATACCTTTTGAATATTTTCATTAATAAGGCTTCTTATACCTTTTGAAGATTTTCATTGCAATCCAAATCTTTTTGATGAAATGAGAATTACTTGTTGAAAAATGTAGCAAGAAAGTCTCAATTTGACTTTACCTTGGTCAAATTGAGAAAATTTGAATTTCCCCATCAATAGACAACTTGGAGGCAGTTAACTGGGGTGACATGGTTCTTGTCACTCAGTTATCTCAATAAATTCGAGTTGTAGGGCTTGAAGTTCAGTTAAGAATGTGTGATTGCTAATTTGCAGAAATAAAAGTAAGTTATTTCAAGTTGTTTTTAGTTAAACTAGTTCTAATTGTTGTTAGAACTAGTGGAAGGTTAGTTGTGCAATGGGACAAAATTATAACTCAGTGATCATCCATTTAACCAATCAGTCAACCCAAAATAGCTAGTGCATGTAGAGAATTCAAGCTCCCTAGCTGTGGTGAAGATTCCAAGGCAGTGTAACATCACTTGCGGACTAGTCTTGAGTGTACAGGTGTTGCATGCAATCAGATGATCAACCTTGGAAATTGTGCAAACAATTGGAGGGAAATTCTTAAATAATAGGGGCCTAATTCCTCAATATTTGTGCAAGGAAATATGGGCTCAAGCTGAGGAAAATTTTGACTAAGTCTAGGTTAGAGCTTCTCATTGAGTAGAGAGATAGGTTATTCACTTGCAGGTTGAAGTCAGAGTGAGCTAGCAATTGTAATACATTCTATATTCATCTGATTAACGCAAGAATACTTAAGTGGTTTTTAGCAGTTGTTTTCCCCTAGAAAATTTTGTGCTTATGTGGTTTTTCTTATTGCATGTTTGCAATTATTGTTCTAAATTGTGAATTAAATTCCGTAAAGCAGTAGAGTAGAATTGTGTCTCTTAATTTAGATTAAAATTTCTTGAGTAGTTGTAATTATATCACCATATTTCTACATTACTATATTCAAAGAATACAAATCTACATTAAATTAGATATTATAGTTTTTTTAACAAGTCATTTGTAAATATATAATTTATGATGGAAAATAATGCTTCCAACTAAGATTCTTTTGGACCAAATGATAGCCTCATAAAACATAATAAGATTTTATGAAGTATTAATTCATATGATTTAAACATTATGAATGTAAAAAAAAACTTCAACCAAAATTTTGGTTTAATGAAACTGTGTAATTAAATTCTGATATATAATTAATTTTTATGGAAAATTAATATTATATCATTGGAAATAATAAAATTGTAAACATATACACTATTCAAAAATTACCCTTCCACAAACAAAACAATGTTAGGTCTACTAAGTGGAACACAATAAGTGAAATAATCCTAGCTATTCATGAAGTTTGATCACCGATCTTTTGTTTTAATTAAACTGCTTTTAAGTGAAATTATCCTAGCTACCCATGAAGGTTCATCAAAATTTTTCCATGTAAAAACCATTCCCTTCAAAACCTTAAATTTAATTGAACATTGTTACCATAACAATCCTAGGGAACAAGATCCGCATAAATTATTTCTACGAATATTAATAGGATGTCCCTAGCTTAGCATACTCATTGAATGGGTGTCATTGAGACGTCACTTAAGTGAAATCTTATGAAATATTTTCCTTAGTTAATCATCCATTTTTTTGACATCACTTACTTATCATTAAGCCAACATTAAGCATATTCTTAATCAATGTTTACCCATAATTTAAGACATGATTATAGATATCAAAACACCCTTGAGTATTTGTAGATCTCCATTTTAAAATATCCCAACCCTCTATGTTTGATGCCCAACATAAATAATAAAGATATTGTGTTAGCTTAAAAGCACGATTTATAAGATTTCATAATGAACTATGGGTTGTTCCAAATGTTCGCCTAGCTATTACCCCTATTTTGAAATATATAGCTACATATGTAATAGATTATATATGGGGCAAATTTTCTATAAATATAATATTCTTATTATTATTATTTTTTCAAAAGAGCAGATAGTTTTTGTATTAATATAAAGAGTTGTTTTTTTGCCAAAGCCCGTACATAAATATTCATTTTTAAGGATTAAATTATCTTCAAAAACACATATTATGGCTACTTTGTTCCTAAAAATATGCATACTATTAGCCTTACAAAAACTTCCTTACAAAAATGTGTATCTACATAACATCAGTAAAATTCGAATTATGAGAGTTATTTAGAAAAGGAGGTTCTTAGTCCTAAGTGTGTATTATTCTTTGTTTACTACATCTTCCTCAATGTTGCTTTGTCTTTTTTCTATTGAGGCTCCACATTGGTCCCTTCTTCCTCCTGGGCATATTGAACACCACTGCCAGAGTTTCATTTAAATTTAACCACCTTACTGTGAAAAATTTCCAATTGGGAACAAACCTCTTCTTGAAACATCTCCAATTTTCTCTGTAACAATATAAACTTGGTATTCATTAACCACTGGAATGTTTCCCTCTCATTTTCTTTTGAAATTCCTTTGTAATTCAACACTGTAAACAAACCCTCGAGTGTCTCCAATAATTTAGTTTAGAGTTGGTTCGGATGAGCCTATTCCTCCTCAAGAAATCATGTCTCGACCTCCAACATGGCATAGTCGTTGTTGTTCTATTGATCCATAAACTTTCGTGGATATTCCACTGCACAGTTTGTCACAGCAAATTTGATAATACTATATTAAAAATATGAGATTCTACACTATTACAGTTTTATTTAATTTCTAGATCTATAGATTTTATTGTAATTAGTGCATCCATGCGAATGAAAATTATGCAAAAAAGTAGAGAACGATAAAATAAGCACACACACACATATGACCCAATATATGCTCTCTGGGAAACCCTTTTAGGAGAAAACCCAGCTGGAAGGTGAGGCCTCTTCACTCTTTTTCTTTGTCTGGAAATATGGCTGTAGGTACAAAGAAGTAATACTTGCGGCCCGTGGGCTGCTATAGTGCACAATCCTCTTTGTGTGATCTACCTCTATCTTTCCTGGCTCTCTTTGCACATCTATGGAACAAAATCATCTCGAAAGAATGGAATGCCTCTTCCTCCTAGTGGCTCGGTTATAGCACAACCTGATAGCCTACTAGTGGTTAAGTTTGACTACATCAACTCTTAACTAGAGTTACAAAATAGACTCTTCTAGAGTATTTTGCATCACAAACATGTGACCAGCCCCTTTTCCATGAATAATGGGGGTTGACGCAGCATCCTCCCAAACTATAGGTGTGAAAACAGGAAGGTCAACTTCTGAGTGACATAACTTTTGCATGCAAAATTCGATAGTCACAGTTCTTGCACCGTTGGAAAGGAATTTGTGTGTAGAATAACATGAAAATATGTGGGGCTAAAGCGACAAATTTTTACCCCTAAAAATCATCGTTTGATGCCTCAAAACGCTCCCGAAAGGTTTCAGACCCCGTTTCGCAAAACTGCGTCTCGCCAACAAAAATAGTCCCTTGAGCTAATTCCACTTTTTCCACTCCAAATGCATTGACATGGATGAAAAAAATATAATGATCCAATTCTGATCATCTGTGCCCTTGACCCCAAGGAATAACAACCACCTTTGTGCTTGAATGGAGTAGCTTTGTGATGGATAGGGTGATTATAAAAGAATTGTGATGAGTCGTATATAACCTCGAACGCCCCTGTCCCTTCATCCTAAAGAATTGAATTGGAATGCTATCAAATCCATCTTAGTATCCTATTTTATTGCTTAGATTAGTGATCGGGTGATACGAAAAGGATGATACATTAACTCCAGACTATGTCAGATTGAATGGCATATCAAAGTTGAGGCACTGATCGCTTGTTTGAGCATTTCCTTTCCTCGATTAATTAAAATATAAGTCCTTGTCTACCCACATGCATTTTTCATTCGACGCTAGATGTTAAGATGGAAAAGACAAGAGTTCATTTCCATTGATTTGTGCAGCTAGAAATTAAATGTTGGGCACCCTTCCATCCCTACAATCATTAAATTATTGATCTTAATCTATTTAGGCAGGAAATATGTAACTCCTTGCTTCTTCTTATTGTTAACTTGATCCCTTTTTCATGTATGGTGTTTATAACCATATTTTATGCCCTTAATTTTTTCCTAATGATTTAGGGAAGAGGGGCACTTAATATTCGATGATTCACTTTTAGGATCCCTTTCTCCATGGTGGTACCTCTATTGGCCAAGGAGTCTACTTTTTCATCCAAATTTCTCTAAACATGATAAAATCAATTTGTTCAAATCTCAATATTTGCAATGCAATTCTTTGTAGAATAAGGGGAAGAGCTTGATTTTTTGGTCCTTTAGCTTTTCACACCTAGCAAATCACTATCATAGAGTCACCAAACATTGAGATTTGGAATTTTTCTTTTCAATTTCTATCTCCAGGCCTTGCCATAGTGCTAGCAATTCAACTTGATTATTGGATGTTATACCCATACTCCGAACATATTGGTTCTCTATTTAATCGTTGGGGCAAAAAATAACCCCTCCTGCTCCTGCCACCCTTATTACTTCTAATTATTAGAACAAATTTATAAGATTCAATTTTAATACTAAATTTTATACCTTATATATTAGCCTTCAATTAAATATTTAGTTAACTACAAAAGATTATTCATATTCATTATAATGTTCCATTGCAATCATTATTTTAATTAATATTTCGCAAAAGGAAAAAAGTTTGAGTTAAAAAATATATTTTTTTAAATATTTATAATTAAGGAAAAAACATATTTTTTAAAATCATTTAATAAAATTTATATTTTTTTCATAAAATTTAAATTAGTATCTATTAAACTTTTCAACAAATGTAAATAATGTAATGTCTTTTTATTGATGTCATATGTAAATTATAGAATACGTTTTCAAACAATGTCAAATTATTGTATTTTATATGATGTATATGATTCTATTGTAAAATAGTTCATATACATGTAGTGAATTAAATATTAAAAAAAATACCTATCGATTTAATTAACAAAAATAAAATATTTGTATTGGCACCTAAGAGTGGAAACAAAACTTTTTTGTTATTAAATACTGAATACCATCATTCTAAAATAATAATTATACAACGTTGTAATAAAAGAAAAAATCTTTCATAACAAAGTGCAGTGCAAGGCCTCTTGACAGTTATATTATAATGAAGAGTCATGAGAGCATTGAATACCTACTTTATTGTAGATTTTAAATAGTTGAAAAATTAAAATAATATTAGCACGAAATTAAATTGAAAATAAAAAATAAAAACAAAGATTATAAACATATAAAATGAAGTTATATTATTAATTAAAATGATTATGTGTTGATATCATTATTTTATTTTATTTTTTTATAAAATATAAAATGTAAATTGAGTTTAGTTGAGATGGTTTGGTGGAATAGTTGTTATCTTTTCTATTTTTGCTCAAGTGTGATAAGTTGATACCTTTATGTTTTAGAATAGAGTAATTATGTTGCACTTTTAAGTGAGTCTATATTAAGGTTCAAATTCCCTCTAGATGATATGATGAGTTATAATGCATTGATAAATATTGTGATGTGTTATAGTTCCTTGATAAATATTGTTGTAATGACTTTGCTCCTATGCATATTTTTGTATTGACTTCGCTAGTGACATGATGAGCTATAATGCATTAATAAATATTGTCGTAATGTTTTTTTGTAATGGCTTCGATCCTATGAATATTGTTATATTGACTTCGAGCCATGTCAAGGAATGTTGATTTTCTTCCTTAGGCAATACCCAATGCCCAAATTTTTTATCAATCAGGGTTATCTTGGTTGGTTGGGCAGAATGACTATAATCTTCTGCACCAGATTCAAATCCCTGTCAATGACATGATGAGCTATAATATCTTGATAAATATTGTTGTAATGAATTTGTGCCTATGTGTATTGATATATTGACTTCGAGCCTTGTGAACTCTTAAGTGAGTATATTTGTGGGCTAGCATAGTACCAACAATCTCACTCTAGCCCTTGGACTAACAATAAGTTGATTTATTTCCTTAAAAAATAAAAAAAGAATAAAAACAAGTTGATAAAAAATTTGAATAAAAAATCTCATAATATTTTAAATAAGATATTTTATATGTTTAGCTAAGTGAGCTACCCTAAGGCTTGTAATTTTAAATTATTATTTCTATCCTAAACATTATCCAAACTAAATAAATAAAATGAAATCTGAAATCTAGCTATGAAGATTATATTAATAGTACATTTTTGAAGAAATTATATTATATAGTTTATTACAATCCATTTTTCCATATCATTATACCATATTACACATTTAGTTTTGCTTTGAATGCATATTAGTTTGTCTTTGACCAAAATTTTTTGTTGATTATCCATAGTTGAACCTTGGGAATTCAACTTTATTGTCATATTTTATTACTTATTTAAATTTATTGTTTGTAGCTTCTTTAACTTCTTTTTTCTATTATTTTCCAATTTCCATAAATTATAATTTTCTTTTTTTAATTCAAGATAAATTATTATTATATTAAACACACACACACACATATTAAAGTGTATATATGTTAATAGAAACACCATTAGTTAATAATATTTCTTAATTTTTGGTGATGTCATTCAACAATACAACATTTTATTATTAGTTGTTTTATTTTTGTCATGAAATAATTGTCTTTATTATTTTTTAGTTTAATTGAACCATATTTAAGTTAAGTGACAGGTACTAGCTACTATGTAGCCCTTGTTTATTAACTTTTAAAATAATTTAGATAATTATGATTTACTATATTTATTGATATACATTTTTTAAACAATAATGATTATAAAATAACATTTAAATATATTAATAATAATTACTATTACATTTTTTCGGTTATTTGTTAATTGTATTTTTTTTTTTCAAAAGTTTAATTATATTACTCACAATCATTATTAAAAAAAAAATAGCTTTGCTTTGCCATAATGGAAACTAAATTTGTTGGTCGGTATATGATAGTTCTAATTTTTGCAAAAGACCATAAACACCAATCGAACATAGAATATTATGAAACCATAAATAACAATTGAATGTAAAAGACTATGCAACCAGAAAGTAAACTACTGATAAAAATCCACAACATGGTATTCATATCAAGAGTCTGTCAATGTCACTGGAGCTAGGTCCTTTGGGCTCCTATTGAGAGGCATTGAGGGCTTAAACTCACACTAAATGTGTTTCTCCATGTGAACTACTTGAGCTTCTAGCCTATCGAGACATGCCTTGCAATCTTCCACTAGTTTTGTTGAATGTCATTCAGAAAGGAGATGATGTAATTCTTATCCTCATGTTTCTCCTTTAACACTCATCCCAATAGAGTTTTTAATGGCCAGTTGAGAGTAATAACATGCATGAATTGGTTCCTCTTTACCTTGTTGTTAGGGAGCCAATGAGAAACATCATCTAGTAGTTTTGAGTCTAAATAAACATGTTTGTATTTACTAATGTTTCTCTCTAGCCTCTAGAACTCCTCCCTCATATTAGGAGAGGTTTCAGAGTGATAGGAAATCACTGCCTCCTAAAATTTCATCTCAACATGTGACTGGATTTGTTAGCCATGGCCCCCAACCTCATGGTGACTGCACATGCGTTAAAGTGGAATTTTAACCCCCACAACCAATGAAGCAACACAATACCAAAAATAAAAAATCCACTTGTACCTCGAATTCCAAACAGTAAAAATCTCCTCGAAGGCAGGTTATATAATCATAAACCTAGTAGATTTTACTTCCCAAATACTTTATGCATACCAAAGAACTACTTTCTATCAAAAGAGAGGAAACCAAGCAAAAATGGGATGAAGAAGGACATGAAGACACCAATATGAATAAAGTAATTCCAACAAAACGATTGCTTTGTTGAGGGCCAACTAGACTAGGGAGAACAACCTAGTCCCAAAATAATAAGTCCCCTAACCTCAAATTATAAAAAGCAATCTCCTTTCCCAACAAATATACTACTACAAATCCTAGACCAAACCAGTTGAAAGTGTTGAACCAATTAATTGTTCCTAAAGGACCAACTAACCAGTGCACATTAAATTGTCAACCAAAGGTCTCGTATTTCGTTTTCAAGGTTATCCACATAATTTATGCAAGAGAAATGCTGGTATAACTAATCACTACTATCCTAATGAAAATAAAAACTAAAATGGTGAAGGAACCAACTCATAACACAATTTCTAACTAAATCAAACCATTCAAAACATCAATCCTAGATACTTTCTGCAGGAAACAATAAAGGAAAACTATCATGCATCAAGTTGTTACCTAAGGAACACCAAATACAAAACGAAAGAGCAACAATACAAAATTATATTATTGAAAAGTAGTTGAGTCATGTAAAATAATGGTTCTATGATAATATACAATAAATAGCAATAAGAAGCAGAAATCCCAACAAATTAGATGAAGAAAATCAACTCTGTAACAACCACTATAAATTCTATTTAAAACAGAACATGCAAGTTAACGAGCAAGAAATGATAAATTGAAAGCGATTAAGAAAATAAATGACTAGAGCAAAAGAAGTGAACACAAATTTAATACTACATGTAAAGACAATGTTGCTTCCAGGATCGGGCCAAAATCACTGGAATCGAACTGCCTTGTAAAAGGAATCAACACAATAGATTAACTTTGGATAGTAATATCTTTCATTAAATTATAGAGGATTGATTACAATTGATGTCTTCTCAAATCACAACTTATGTCAAAAATATTACAATTGAACAACCTCTCTCGAGGCTCAATTCCTTGTCTTTATACTATGTCGATAGAAGATAAGAACAATAAATCTATTTATGATAAATAGAAATCCTGAGAATCTAAATATTTTGAGGATGCTCATTTTAAGTTAAAAGAAGTCTTAATATGTCTAGATGACCAAGCCAAAAGTTTTTCCTTAACTGATTTACTCCAAATAAGGATTAACAATATCAAGTTGTCTAATCTTCTATGATCAATCCAAGGAGTAGCATCAGGTGTCATCTCATTGATAGATTCTTGTCCAAAATAAGGATCCAACGGTGAGTGAATAACGCTTCCATGATCAAATTAATTCATAAAGGAAATAAAATAATAAGAATACATTAAATTCTTCTAGAATAGATATTGCATGGGTTATCATGTCCTAAATGCAAGAAAGACTTAGGAAAATAATATTAAAACTAAGAAAGAAGGTAAGGAAATTATAACAATTATGGGAACCAACATCACCCCCCAACTAACCTTTTTGCATGACCTCATGCAAACAAATTATTAATATGCAAGGCAATTAAGGAGTAAGCTTCATAAGATTATTCTCATTCTCCTCTATGTTTGAATCTATTCCTACTTCTGAGTTCCTCAAAGGCCACATACTTACTTGCCTTTAATAAATCATAGTCAGATTTATAAAAATACAGAGGGCACCAGATCATGGGGCATCTATACCTACACCCTATCCAATTGATACCTTTTTCCAATACTAGGTGAACATAGTCATGTACTCTAGTCACGACATACTAAAAATTATGGAAGCCAAAGGGTTCTCTATTTTATATTTCATTAGATGATGCATGCCATCTCACTTTGGCTCCACGAAGAGCCTCGTCCTTGATTTCTCCAAGTTATTCCAAACCTGAATGTAAGACATCATTATGAATCTGTGCAAGTGTAGAAGAAACAGTAAGTTTTTCTATGAATATACCATGACGAATAAGTTTGCGGAAAGGGTTATGAGGTTATCCTCTGACCCAAAGATCAAGACCATGCTCTCTCCTCTTAAAGGTGTGATAAGATGTTTCCCATTTCACTTGGTTCCTAGCAAATGATATGAAGGTTTGGAACTGATGTCCCCAAAAAATGGAATAGGATTCTTCTCCACGTGTTCTTCCAAAAAGAAATTGTGCATATATAGTTCACATAGAAAGTACTTTATGTGCTCATCCTATCTATAGAAAGTAGTGATAAAATCCAATACATTTTTAAACTCATATGGTTGCCTAGACTATATAACTTTAATTTTGAGCAAAAAATATCACTCAAGTAAATACAAAGCATAATTATGGGTTGGGGACCTACATGCCAAGGCATTTGAATAAATGAAGCAGATTTCCTCTGTTTAATTTGTAGCCTTATTAAAGTGATCCCTTAGATTACGTATTTTTTCTCAGACACTCTCAGTTGTGCATAAGTCCCATCTTTTGCTGTTGTCATGCCCTGAATCGTTGAAGAAATTCCGGATGTTCCTTCTAAGGAACCACTTATCTTTGATATATTGTTATAGTCTCGTTCTATATTTCCATAGTTTTATGGAAGACCTTAATGGTAGCCTCCACAATTAAGGGATTATAAAGAGGTACATCCTCTATTTTCACTTCTCTAGCAATAAGGACATATGGTGGATCTGTTTGAGTTTCTACTTCGATGACAATAGGAGGAACATCACTCATTTGTATCTCATAATCAATCTAAGTTCCTACTTTAGTAGAAACAAGGGCTGAATCTGTCTGGGAACTTGCTTCAATGGAGACAGGTATGAGGTCGGTCTGGGCACTCGCTTCAATGGAGATAGGTGTGATGCTAATCTGTGTTTCAGTCTCTTGAGTTTCTATCTTCCTTCTAACCTTCTTCACATGACCTTCATGAGACTGCTTACTAACCATCAACGATTTTTTCAGCTATCGTACCTTCCTTTGCAATTTATTATTTTCTTCTTTTAATATATCAACTTCTTCATGGAGTTTACCTTTTTCTATGTTTCTCATAGCCTTGGTACTTGTAGTTTTTTGAACAATTTTTTTGGCCAAAGTTGTTGCGGAAAAGGAGAGTAAACAACAACTATCACCTCAAGCTTTTCAATAGTAATCTCTTGAGTAGATTCAACTATCATAGGATTAGTGAATGAATTTTTGACTTCCATTGGTTGCATTAGCTAAATATTTTAGGAAGTCATTTATAGGAAGATCAACGTGATGTTCAACTGGAAAGTCGGTACTGCCATCTTGACCTTCATCAATTAGATTTTCAAGGAAAAATTGTGGAGTTGTCTCTTCCAGAGAGAACAGCTCATATATAGTAGCAACAAAGTCTTCAGAATGCTATTGGAAGGGAATAACTTCAGGGTCAGTGGATATTCTAGAGTGAGAATAGCTGAAGAATTGGTAGGGGAGGTTTCAACCGATGAATTAGGTGAAGTCTCCTGGTCAAAAGGGTTTTCAAGAGGAGCTACATATTATTCTACTGGATTAGTCATTGCTTCTCATAAATTCACAGTTCCCAATAAGTTCTCTAACCTTTCTAATGCTTGAGCTACTTCCATTTCCTGTTATGTTTGTTCTAGGGCTAGTGAGTCTTGAGCCAAATTTTCTCCAAGGGTTTCTTGTTGTGTCCCCTCTGCATTGGAGAATTCTTGAGTCAAATTGCCTTTTAGTGACTGCTTAAGGGGATCCAAATAACTTTGACTTTCCTATAACTTGATTAGTCTAGATGACCTTCTTCTTTTCTTGGGTAGAAAAGCTGGAAAAGATGCCATTATTTTCTTTGCTTTACTGAGTTTTTAAGGATTTAAAGTTTGTGCAGTTTCCTGTGGGGTATCTTCTATCACCAAAATTTCATTAGGATTGTCCTCATTGTCTTTTTCTAGATGCTCATTATTAACTGAATCATTTCTAGATTTTTCAATAACTATTTCATTTTCCAATGGAATGCTTAGGCCAACATCAGGGTTGCCTAGGAACCCTTCCTAGGTCTATTGTTCTTAATTCAGACTTCTTACAATTAATAATTTGATAATCTTGTGATGACTAATGATCGAAACTTGGTCTTTGGATCTTATTAGCCTAGAAACGGTATCATGCAATAGAGAATTGAGAAAATAAGGAAGGTTTAGAGTCACCTTTCGCCTTAGAGATTCCATTAATTTGAGATGACGTCCCCTCACCACAACATACCTTCCATCACATGTAATATACCACTGGATAATACTTGCTACTTCTTTCCATGGCTTTGGTAATGAATTGGGGTTATACCCCTTTCATTTCTTGACCAATTCTTCACCAAGGTTCAAAAATAGGAGTGTTGCATTCTGGAGAAAAATGTGTATCTCGTACCAATTTTATCCCTTTTTCAAAAGACCTGTAACTTCTTCTATTATGATTTCACTCACTAGTATCTGCGTGTTTCTTACCATTGATATGCCATTGTCCAAATTCTTTATGAATTCTAGTTCTACTTCATTATCAAATCCATGTAATCGTCCGAAGTATTCTAACCATCCTGATTGGACCAAAATGTTGAACGTATTCTCTAAGGATTGTAATTAAGTAGGCTCATTATAGATTTTAACCCAATACAAAAATTACTTTCATATGAATTCTGAAAACATAAAATAAACAATGGAAAGAGATTAAAACATAAAACAAATATACACAGAGATTTGCCCTTGGATCCCAAAACCAGGACTAACATATTGAATTTTTTCATTATATTCCTTTCAATGTTACAATACATATATATACATGCTAAAGCATCCATAAAAACCCAATCCATTAACCCTAGATTAGAACATAACCATATTTCCCTTGACTGGATCTAAAAGATACCATGGGTAGAAAACCATCATGCCCAAAACCATATGCGAAATCCATCCACAAAACCATATGTAAGTCCACCCACCTAATATAGGTCCAATTGTTTTTGCCTGGGCCCTGCCCCAGACCTTGTAGAGGGGGGCTCCCTGCCCCCTTGTGACCCCCCACTGTGCCTTACTAGTCGTGGAAAGAATATAACACACACCCAACATTCATAATGTACCAAATGGCTGCCCATTGTTGACAGTTCAATATGAAGCAATTTGAAGCTAGAAACAATAGAATTCAAGATATGCACTAATAGTAATTCTGCACAGAGTATAGGGGCTCAAAAACCATGACATGCAATGATATTTTTGAAAATTTAAATAAAAAATCAGGTATCAGTATCGTCTCGGCCCCCTAATAGAGTTGAAGGATGACTGTGACTATTAGTCAGTCTTTTGATAGGTTGGAAGATTTGACACAATTAAAAGATAATGTGATATTAATTAAGCGTGACAAGGCCATCGTTAAAGACAAAAATAGAGGACGAGGGGTATTTGTGACATACAAGATAATCATTAAGCCATTTATTAATCATGAGGTGTAATGATGATGTCAATTATTATAATACACAGAGTGTGAGAGGGAAATAAAGGCATGCAAAGATTTCTAGGAATGATAGATGGATGGAAACAATATTTGCGTAAAGAGTATCGTTAGAGAAAAAAATTAAAGAAATAAGTTAGAATATTGAATTTCCAAAAAACTTATATCCTTGATATGCAAAATTATAATGAATTTCTCATGGACAGCGAACATCACCACTTTCTAGGAGGTTTTTATAAAATTCCACAATAAATCTAAGGATCTTTCCTTTATTAATTTTGAGGAGATAAAATAGCCAACTTAAGTTGTAATATTTAAATTTATTTTAATACCATGGGCATGTCCTCTACTCCCAACATGCATCCATAGCCTCGACATGGTTTCTTTTTTTAACCCATTGAGATGCTAGTGTCCCATTTACTAGGAAAGATTCATAACTTATTTATTTATTTATTTATTAAATCATTTACATCTAGAAATTAATGTGTAGATTCAATATTGCTCATGAAATTTTCTAAGTCACAAGACTTGAAGCTACTCCACTTATTTGCGGAAGTTAATTCACCATATAGAACACAAATCATAAACATGCAAAAGGAAACATCACACATGCACATAGATTTAACTAAGGGAAAGAAACTACTCAAAATCCCTTAGTATCTATATTGCATTAATCAAAGAATAAAGATGAAATACATATGCTTTCTCAGGCCTGAGCACACCTTGCAAGTGTATAGTCTATCCCTTTACCTGGCTACCTGAATTTGGCCAAAACTTAGCCTATTTTCAAGCCCTCCAAAATCCTATTTCCTTGCATTGTTTTCTTGGGAAATTGGCCCCTATTACTTAGGAATTTCCCACTATTGAACTGTGCAATTCCCTAGGGTCCATCCTTTGACTGCATGCACCACTTGTACGCATGGGAATAGACTACAAGTAATAGTACACTATCTTGGAATCTCCATATCAACTTGGTAACTCGAATTCTATGCATGCACCAATTATTTTGGGCTAATTGATAAGTTAACTAGTTGATTAATGAGTGTGGTTGAAATTCTTCTTCCACAACTTGACCTCCACTAGTTCTTCTGATAGTTAGAACTAGTTAAATTGAAAATAACTGAAAATAACTGAAATAGACTGCTATAAATTAGAAATCAAACATACTGAACTAAAAGAAAGCTTCCCCAACTCAAATTAACTAAGTTAATTGAGTGACATGTTCCATGTCACCTAAGTTAGCTACCTCCAAGGTTTCTGCTGAAATAAAAATATGAATTTTATGCATTTTGAGCAAGGAAAAGTGAAATTGAGATTTTCTTGCTACATTTCAACACTCCCTCTCATAAAGAAAGGGATTATCAACAACCCCTATCATGCACCTATGGAACTTGAACTTCCGTCTTGAAAAGGCCTTTGTCAAAATATCGACATCTTGTTCCTCTGTCAGAATGTACTACAACAACATAATCCGCCTTTGCACACAATCTTGTAGATGGTGATATCAGATATCAATATTCTTGGATCAATCATGAAAAATAGTATTTTCAGAGAGTTTGATGCAACTCTGATTATCATAGTAAATCACAGTAGGATCCATCATCTGACCAAACAAGCCAAAAAGTATCTTTCTCATCTAGATTGCCTCACATGCTTGAATTGAAACCATGTATTATGTTTAGACTAAGTTGTGTTCTATTGATCTTTGCTTCATGTTGTGCCAAGAAACTATTGCAGAACCAACACCGAAAATTCCACCTAATTTACTTTTCTGGCCTGATGGACTTCCCACCCAATATGCATTAATGAAGCCATGCAACTTTTTCCTTTTGTCCATCTGTACTAAAGTCTAAACTGGGTAGTGCCCCTAAGATACCATAGAACATGCTTTGTTGGCCTCCAAAATAGTTTGGTTGGCCTAACCATAGCTTGACTTGGCTGATTGAATGCATAGCACATGTCTGGTCATGTGTTCATAAGATACATGAGTGAACCCACCAACTGCTGGTAAACAATCGCATCCACTTCCTCACTTGAAGTGGCACCCTCTTTCCTCCAGTTGGTCATTATAGGAGTCTCCATGGGCTTGCACCTGTCCATAAGGAACCTCTTAAGTATCTTGTGACATACTTTCCTTGAGAGACAAACAAGTCCTCATCATCTTTCTGTATTTCCAATCCAAGGAAGTAGTGCATGAGACCCATGTCCTTCATATCAAACTCTCTTGCAAGGTCCTCCTTGCAAGATATGAACAACTGCTTATCACTAGTCAAGAACAAGTCATCAACATTTAAAACAATAATCAACAACTTAACTTCTACCAAAATATGATAGAGGTTTACATTCGCTTCACTTTTGGTGAAACCCAAACTAGAGAGATAGTTGTCGATCCTGGTTTACCAAGCACAGGGTGAATTGATACCATATAATGCTCACTTGAGTCTGCGCACATGATAATCTTGATCAAAATTCTCAAAGCCTTTTGGTTGCTTGATATACACCTCCTCCTCAATAACTCCATTGAGGAATGCGGTGTTCACATCTATCTGGTGGATCTTCCACCCCATTTGTGCAACCAAAACAAGGATTGATCTGATGGATGAGCACCTTGCTACATGAGAAAAGGTCTCCTCATAGTTAATCCCATCAACCTGAGCGTAACCCTTGGCCACAAATATGGCCTTGTACTTTTCTATGCTTTCGTATGCTACCTATTTCACCTTGAAGATCCATCTTGAACCCACAACTGATTTGTCTACTGGTCTTGGAACCACTTTCAAAACAATTTTATTCACAATGGGTTCCTACTCCACCATTACATCAACCCATACTGGTTACTCTACTGCTTCCTTGAAAGAGGATGCCTCAATCTCTACTAGCTCAGTCATTAGAGCCATGTATCAAGTGTATTGATCTGATGACCTTCTCTGCCTGCACTGATTTGGAGGAGCACCCACATTCTCTCTCACATCATGCATAAGTCTCTCAGCTTCTATGGTTCTCTTCCTACCTTCTCTGGATGGTTATGCTTGAGTGGTTGTCTCCACTCTCTTCTCCTTAACTTATGGATTCCCCACAACATCCCGAGGCTCCTCCTTGGGTGGGATCTAGAGCTCCCTCTCAAGAGAGCACCACATGACTTTATCTTCATCAAATTCAGCATCCTGTCGCACAACTGTCATTATGAGGGATGGAAAATACGCATGATAGTTGTGGGGAGTTTCTGTGTAACCCAAAAATATCCGTAATTCTGTTGTCATCTCTAAATTCTTCCTTGATTCTTTGGAGACATGGAAATATACAGAGGCTTCAAAGATCTTGAAGTACAACACATCCAACTTCCTCCCTGAGAAAACCTCCTCTAGTGTGATCATGCCAAGAATCTGATGAGGACTCCTTTTTTGTAAATAGATTGTCGTGTTGCATGCTTCATCCCAAAAGTGTAGAGGTAGGATTTGTTCATGCAAATTCACACTTTCTACTCCCACAATGCTTTATTTCTTCCTCTCAACCACCCCATTTTGTTGTGGTTTGTGGAATTTTTTAGACTTACATCGAATAGCTTTTTTTGCACATAAATTTTTAAATTCATTCAACACGTACTCACCTCCATTATCTCTCCTAAGAATGTTCACCTTCTTTCCTGTTTCTTTCTCCAATAGTGCCTTGAACTCTAAGAAATTGGAGAAAATATCATTTTTCTTCCACATGAGGAAAATCTAACACTTTTGCGAGAAGTCATCAATAAAGATGAGAAAATAGTTGTTCTTGGCAGTGGAGGCTATCAAGAAAGGTAAAAAAACATCAGAGTGTATCCTCTCAAGGACTACATGTGTTATGTTGTCTCGATCATGGAAAGTGGATTTTTTTACTTCCCCAAGGTACACCATTTGAATGTGTCATGTTCCTCTAGTGCTCCTTTGGGGAGGCCTACCATAATATGTTGCATGATCTTCAAAGTGCCATGATGAAAATAGCCAAGTATTCTATGCCAAAATTCATCAACATTGCGACTATGCACCTTCTCCATATTTGTGCTCAATGAAACACAATCCTCCATATCTATCTTGTAGAGGTTCTTCACATGAACTCTAATCTGCTTCACCAGTCCCATGGTTGTGTCTTAGGAATTTCTTTCATTTTTTGAAGATCACATCATAACCATGGTATTCCAAAACTGCAATGAAGACAAGATTCTTCTTTAGACCTGGAATAAGCATTACATCCTTGAGCTTGAGAGGGGAGCTTGACTCCCTCTGAAAGATGACTATACAAATATTGATTGTGTTATACCTTCCATCATCTCCCATCTCAATGTGCATATGGGGATCCTTCTCCTCTGAACCACTGAAAAAATATCTATTCCCTGTCATATGGAACAAGGCATGGTTGTCAAGAGACCACACACTTCCCATCACTCTATTGGCCATGCATGCAATGAGAGTAAAATCAAGCTTGAACTATGAATCAAAAGCTTCACCTACTGCTCCTCCTGAGGTCTTCTTGCTTGTCTTCTTTTGTAGACACTTTGTGGCATAGTGTCTGAATTCATGACAGTGAAAGCACTTGATTCTGGACAAGTTTTCTTCTTGCACCCTTGACTAGATTCTGCTTTGGATTGGGATTTCTTCCCTTTCCCTTTCTTTTCCTTTCTAGCCAAGACAAAATTCTACTCATCCTCACCCTTGGATGAAGTCCCATCTATGGTATTCTTCCTTTTTTCCTCCCGTACCAAATTAGAGCATATGTGTTCCCAATTTTTTAGTTTCTCCCTCTCATTCACCAAATCTTGGTAGTTGTGCCAGTGGTTATGAAGGCATAGAAGGGCTAGGCTCACCAAATCATCCTCTACTCCAATAAAACCAACTTTACCAAGTTCATCACGACATTGTGTGAAACTTCTTAGGTATTGCGGAATGGTCTCATTCCCCTACATCCTTATATTTCAGAGTTTGTCCTTGAGTGCAAATTTCCTATGGTCACTACTATTTCGGTACAAATATGTTAGTGCTTGCCACCTTAAATAAAAAGAATCTTTCCCATAGAGATTTTAGACAATATGGTCTCGTACTCCCTCTAGTATTATTTTCCTCGACTTTTATACACAATTATTCCATTCTATCAGATCCTTAGCACTAGGTGCTATTGGCTTCAGAATATTATTATCAATGAATTCCTACAACCCATTATCCTCTAATACTACCTCCATGTGTTCCTTCTATGCAACATAATTCAAGCTTCCCTCAAGGGCATACTCAAGCCTTAGTCTATTGAAAGCCATCTACTTAGTCCTAAAGAAAACCTGCAACAATGATATGCAAATTCAAACCTCCTACAATGGCAACTTCGAATCTATAATCTATAGTGATTCCAACTCCGATACCATGTAGAAACTAATGTGTAGATTCAGTACTTCTCATGAAATTTTCTAAATCACAATACTTGAAGCTACTCTATTGATTTGTGGAAGTTAATTCACCATATCAAACACAAATCATAGACATGCAAAAGGAAACATCATACATGCACAAATATTTATTTAGGGGAAAGAAACTTCTCAAAATCCCTTACTATGTATATTGAATTAATCATATAATAAAGATGAAATACATATGCTTGCTTAAGATTGAGCACACCCTGAAAGTGTATAGTCTATCCCTCTCCTTGACTGACCGACTCTGGCCAACACTTAGCCAATTTTTAACCCCTCCAAGCTCCTATTTCCTTGTGTTGTTTCCCTATAAAATTGGCCCCTATTATTTAAGAATTTCCCACTATTGAATTTCCCAATTCCCTAGGGTCCTTCCTCTCACTACATGCACCACCTGTACACATGAGAATATGCTACAATTGATAGTACATTGCCTTCGAATCTCCATCTCAACTAGATAACTCAAATTATTTGCATGCAACAATTATTTTGATCTGATTGATTGATTAACTGGTTGATCACTAAGTGTGGTTGAAGTTCCACTTCCACAACTTGAAATCCATTAGTTATTTTGACAATTAGAATTAGTTAAATTGACAATAACTCAAATTATTAACTAAAATAGATTGCTATAAATTAGAAATCAAACATACTGAATTGAAACCAAACTTCCCCAACTCGAATTAATTGAGTTAACTGAGTGACAAGTGCCATGTCACCTCAGTTAACTACCTCCAAGATTTTTGCTAGAATATAAATTCGAATTTTCCCTAGTTTGACCAAGGAAAAGTCAAATTGGGATTTTCTTGCTGTATTTTCAACATTACATAAGGCCATTGTTCTAGTGTGGTAACCGGCTAATAAAAATGCCATTCACTAGAGCTAATTAGGTGAACAAGTCAGCTTGTGATGAGACCTATTGTCATTTGATTTGAAGACCAAAGGCCATTACCCTGGCTTGGTAACTAGAAATGGTAATGTCACTCCACTAGATCCTATGATCATGGTAGACCGACTCGTGATGAGACCTCCTATATTTTGTTATATTTTCACTTTACTTTGTTATGATTTTTGTTAATCATAAAATATTACTTAGTGAATTGGGTGGCATATCAACTCCTTAAGAGTTAGGAATGGTGTGAAAACTATTATAATAATTACTTTCTAGCTTGCTAATTTTGTCTCCAGGGCTTATTTTTCAAAAACATCGTAGAATCAATAAAAATTATAGTGAAAGAACACTCCTTAAGTGGTGATGGAAGGAATGGATCATGAGTATTTTTATAGATTTCTTACAAGATCAAGGGAGTTAAAGATTAAGGAAGTTTAGAATTATGATAATGATTTCTTATAAATCATTCTCCTATGATAGTCATTAGGCAAATTAGTCATCCAATCAACATATCAGAAGGGGGCTTAAAATATTCCTTACCTAAAAGAAATAAAAGTACTAAAAAGCTAGGGAAGTAGTAGTCACATCTAAGGAAATGACAGTTGTGGTTAAGGAACCAGTAAGTATGATGTGTCACTGAGGAAACAAAAACTGTGACTAAGGAAACAACAACTGTTACTATGGAAATAACAGCTGTGATTAAGGAAACAATGATTGTGACTAAGGAAACAACAACTGTGACTAAGGAAATAAAAACTGTGATTAAGGAAACAACAAATGTTATTAGAGTATATGCGATGTTTTCACAAAGTGAAAAAAATGTACATATCATAATTAAATATAATAATATATATATATATATATATATAATATATATATATATATATATATATATATATATATATATATATTATATATATTATATATATATATATATATATATATATATGTAAAAAATGAAAGAAGCCTAAAAAATAAGTTTACCTGGTTGTGACTTCGGGGACATTTCCCCGATCATCTACAACCTACAAATCCATGTCATTATTAATTTTGTGAAGAATTTATTCTCGTGTATGTGGTTGGTGATACAGACAAAGTCGATGCCCATTGGCAAGGAAAGAAATGCCAAAATTATAAATTGTATCAAAGGCACACCATTCCGTTTCCATAAACTTTAGTAAATTCATAATGCCCAACCAACTTGTTTGGAATTTACCTGGAAATTCTTGGAATCTAGAGTCATACAGCAATGCCCAATTCCCTTTCTAAAAGGTTTTATTTTTAATCTATGTTGCCAGGAAACGTGGGTTCGGGGACGGGTACGGGGACGGGGATGGGGACGGGGACGTCATTTTTCTGAAACAGGGTGTGTGGTTCGTGGTAAGTTAAATAAATTTATATATATAATATATAAATATTAATATTTTTAATAAGATATAAGTTGAAGTTGTATATTTCAACTTAAACAAGAAAACTAAAATACTTATGATTTAAACTTTAAATATTTAAACATGCACATCATTGAACATTCAACATTCACAATGAAATTTCAAAATTGCTAGTGTTATATCAAGTGCAAATTGGAGTTTACATATTAGTAAGAATCATGATATATGTCCATTGTCATTCTACATTCAAAATTTGCCTTGAGGCATCTCCAAACAAACTAGGAAATTTTAAAATACTAAAATAAAAATAGCTAATGGTGAACAATGGCTTCCTCAAGCCATGTCATCAACATCACTGAGATCTTCAATTAGCATGCTCTCCAAGTAGGAATCACTCTCATCTTGAGGCTCTTTCTCATCCATAGCAACTAGAGGTAGCTCAATAAGGCCATCTGGTTGTATCTCCTCGCCCACACACATAGCATCATTTGTGTATTGGCCCCATCTCTTGAAAGGACCCTCCTCGTAACCAAGATCTTTTTGAGATATGAGACAAAGTGTGCTATGAATGTACACTAAGTTCTATGCCTTCTTTGAGCCCAACCTATTTCTCTTTACTAAATGGATAAAGGCATAAGTACTCAAATTCCTCTCGAAAGATGCAGAACTAGCTACTTGGAATATTAGGGGAAGCCCATTAAATTTATTAAAAATTTAAAATAAAAACTAAAATAAACTCCAAAGAACCCGATTTTAGGGTTCCAAGTACCCATCATCAGGGTTCTTCGTACCTGTCAAGACAAAAGAACCCAATTTTTTTTAATGGAGAACCGAGTTCTTCATAGAAGAACCCGGTTCTTATGGGTTCTTCTCAGAAGCACCCGCACAAGAATCCAGTACTTGGGTTCGAGAACTCGGGACGGGTTCGAGAACCCCACCCCCGGGTTCGGGAACCTGTGCAACATAGTTTTTAATCAACTGATTATGCCATTTAGCCCTCTGTTGCTAAAATATGGTTGTGTGTTGTAATGAAAGAAGTCACATTTCATCCATTTTGTTAATTTGTTGTAAGTGTTGTTTTTGTGCTTCCATAAGATCCACTTCGACCTCCTTAGCAGTTATGAGAATCTTAACTTCAAACTCGATAAAAATATAGGTTCCTTACCAAAAATGAGATGATAAGGAGAATAGATAGTAGTATTCTGCCACATTTTTTGATAGGCTCATAAGGCTTCAAGAAGCTTGGTGGCCCATTCTCAGCGATTGATAAATATTGTTTTAGTTAAAATCACCTCTAAGACCTTGTTTGTGATTTTCACCCACCCATTCACTTGTGGGTGGTAAGGAGAAGTAACTCTGCATTTGATATGGTATTTTTACAGCATGGCTGAAATATTATGAGCAGTGAACTGCGATCCGCCATCAGTTATGAGCTCCCGAGGTAACCCTTATTGAATGAATAATTCAAATAGAAAATTAATAATTACTTCTTCCGTGGCCCTTGAGAGTGTTATCGCTTCCACTCATTTGGTTACGTAGTCTGTACAAACTAAGATATATGTCTTCTGATTTGAAGGTGGATTAAAGGGACCTACAAATTCCATTGCCCATATTTCAAATGGTTCCAATACAATTTGTGGTTGAAGGGGAATTTCATCAACCTAAATAGGATCACCCATTTCTTGAAAACTATCACAACTCTAGACATATTTCATTGTGTCCTTAAATATCATGGGCCAGAAATAGACCATATGTAATACCTTATGTCTAGCCCTTTGATAAAAAAAATGACCTCCACTGGGTTCATTGTGACAAGCCTTGAGGATATCATAAATTTCTTCTTCTCTAATGCATCTGTGGATTTGAAGATCAACCCTTGTGTGGAAGATGTAACCATCCATCCATGAGAATCATGCATTTCATTGGATGATAAGATTCTTTTCCTAGGATGATAAGTGTGATGGTAGTTTTTTGGCTGCCAGGTAATTTTCAACATCTGCATACTACAACATCTTAACGGGTTAGAACAAATATTTTTTCATTCGGGAATTGGTCTTCCACTAGCAGAGGGCCACCCATAGACGAGATTCTTAACAAGAAATATGTGACAAGGTTCTCTTTTCCTGACAAGTCTTTTATAGTAATTTCAAACTCTTGCAATAATAGTAACCAACGAGTTACTCAACCATTGGTAATGAGTTTGTTAGCTAAATAGTGATTAACAGAATGATCAGAGTACAAAAAAACTAGATATCATGTTATATAATGACAAAATTGATTTATAATGTAAATGACAACCATAAACTCTTTTTCTGTCATGGTATATTTTAACTCTATAGGTGTGAGGTTTTTGATAATGTAATAAATTATGTAGGTCTCCTTATCATCTTCTTGTCCAAGAACTGCTCCTATTGTCGTATCTAATTCATCTGATGATATATGGAACGGTAGAATCCAATTTGATCCCCGCAACATCAGGGCTATTGAAACCAATGTTTTTAGATCTACAAAAGCAATATCGCATTTATCAGTCCACCAAAATTCCACATGTCTAGTTAATGCATACAATGGTTCTGCAATTTTTGAAATATGTGCTATGAAATGATGATAGTAACCAACATAACCAAGGAAACTTCATACCTCTGTCGAAGTAAGAGGGGAATGGAGTTCAAGAATTACCTCAATCTTAGTTGGGTCTACCTAAATACCTATAGAAGAGATAAAATGTCTCAAGACTACACCCACTATCATCATCATGTGGAATTTTTCATGACAAGGCACAACCTGGTAACTATACACCGTGCAAGAAACTTTTCGAGATTATGTAAGGCTTGGTCAAAATCATTACCATAAGGGGTGAAATTGTCCATATATAGTTCAAACCCTTCATTAATTAGATTAAAAAGAATGCTCAAAATTTCCCTTTAAAAAGTGGTTGGTGCATTGCATAACCCAAATGGTAAGACTCTATATGAAAACGTTCCCCATGGATAGGTGAACGTAGATTTATCTTGGTCTTCAAGAGTAATCTGGATTTGATTATAACCACTAAATCCATCAAGGAAAGAAAGATATTTCTTTTCGGAAAGAGTGTCAAGGAATTGGTCTACAAATGGAAGAGGAAAATGATCCTTTTGCGTGGCTTTATTTAGTTCTCTATAATCTACAAAATTTCTTCATTTTCCATTCTTTTTAGAGACTACTAATAATCATGAAACCCACTGAGTGTCAGAATTATGGTATATAAAGTTAACATCAAGAAGTTTTTGAAGCTTCCGTTTCACTATGTCCCTAAGGTGTGGATTTAATATTTTTTTAGGTTGACAAATGGCTCGAGCATCTTTCTTCATATAGATATGATGTGTACACAATTGTGGATCAATGCCCTTCATATTAGAGTATTCGTAAGAAAAATCTTGCTTATATTTTTGAAGAACTTGGATCAACTTTTCACGTTGAAGGTCATCAAGATTGGCATTAATATTCAAGGTCTTCCCAGGTTCAATCTCAATGGGGATGCTATTGTGAATTACAGTCGTAGGTATATTCTCATAGTTTAAATCCTCTAGCATATCTCCTTGGGCTTCATTGTCAAGCACAATTTTTAGCATCTCACATGTTGGGTTTCCTACGGTGGAAGGCTGGTTAATAAATTTATTAATTATGTCATCCTCAGTCTATATTTTAAAGATAACATATTTATCAATGGGAGAACACAAATTTCCTTCCTGATATCCAGGAGGAAACCATCTAGAATTGTCAGTTGGCATGCTGGGTCTAGTGGGTGGGTATAGAATGTGATTCTTGATAGCAGGTCATTTGTTAATTGTCATACTTCCGGTTCAACACCTAATGCATTGTGTCTGCAGTGGCAAGCCATGGTCTGCCTAATATGAGAAGGTGTCCCTCCATCTTATTTTTAGGATTGAATACCATAAAATCCACTAGGTATTCTCAAGAGTCTACAGAAATGATGATATCATCTAAGGTTCCTTTCGATTTCACTACGGATCTGTTGACTAGTTCTAGCATGGTTAGAGGCTATTTAAATGTAGTTAGCCCTTGAACTTGGACAATGACTACATGGTTTCAAGGATCATCATATTTGATAGGTATATGTTTTCCTAGGATAAGATCAAAGAGTTTCCCAAGAACATGGACTCTAGGAGAATGTTTTGGTTTCCTTCTAGGCTTCTTAACACACAACTCTTTAATGGCTTTAAAATAGATAGGTATTTCTCTCATAGCATGTAGGAGAGGGATTTTGATACATAAATTTTGTAGTTCTTATATAAGATAAAAGTCAAGATATACATGTGATTTCACTATGGCTAATATCTCATGTAATGAGAAAGAAACATCTGTAATCTTGATAGATTCTCGTTGTTTAATTAGTTTATTGGATAACTTTATTTTAGTAATAATTATGATAGGAGGACAATGTTCTGTCAAAGGCTTATCCTTAGAAGGACTTTTGTTTTCTGGATGCTCTTGATTCTTTGGATGATCTTCCGGAAAGATGGTCCTCTTAGATATCAAACGTAATTCATTGCATTCCAAAGAGGAAGGACAACAATTTGGAGTTTCCAGAAACTATAAAAATTGCAAACGCCTGTTATTCGAGTTCGGATTTGGCTATTGAAGTGGAGGTTGTAATGGTGGTTGATTTTGTGACTAAGGCAACGTTCCCATCAATTGATTGATCAATCCAGTGGGGCGCTGCCAATTCTAGGACCACATTGGCCCCTAGGTAGGTTGATTTTTGCATTGCAAAGGGTATTGATTATTTGGTAAATTCTTCCATGAGAATGTGGGATACTGTTGATTTGGACAAGAAGGACCAGGGAATGATTGGCTTGTATAGGGTGATGAAGTGTATGGATGAGGCTACCAAGAAGTAGTAGAATGTTGTTGATCCTGCCAATTTAATCCACAAAATTGTTGTTTAGCAAATTGTCCAGAATAAAACATAGAAGGGTCTTGCATCATACCTAATGGGAGATTTTTCCATTGTCATCATTGTGCCACGAAATATGGTAGCTCTAGTTGTTAGGCCCCTATACTACTAGTGTAACCCCTTATTTTTATTAGTACAACCCCCTTATTATATTGTTGTACCCATGTAGTCCCCATATTGTTACTATCGTGCCCCAAAGAAGCCCACTATCGTTATTATTGTGCCCTTACATTATTATTGTTATGTCGGCTATGATTACATTATGACCCCTCAGACTCCTATATATAGAAAGGACATATTTTCATTTGTATCATCCAAGAAATGTTCATTTGTGTAAGATAAAGGAGGTTTCCCCCTCAAAGAGGGTGAATTATAAGGCGTTCATCTATCTTTTCTATCTTTTTGTGAGCTAGTTTCATAACATTTGGTGTCAAAGCTTTGGATTCTAGGGTTTTGCTACTCCAAATAGGTCATCGTAACATTTGTGCTTTAAATTTTGTACTGTGATGTTTCAGATGCTACAAAAAAAACCCATTTGGACCAAATCGTTTTGAACCTCGTGTCAAAATTTTAGAGATTTTCGCACTATATTTATGGAGATATGATCTGAGGAAGTTGGCCTTTTTGCATACTCACAAATTACATTCCAAAAAGGTGACCTGGGGAAAATAGTCAAAACTTTTATTTGAGCATCAAATTGAAATTTCATAAGAAGCTCCAGAAAGAGGACGGATTGTAGTTTCTTGTGTATATTTTTAAGGTCCTAAGGTCAAAAAAGTGACACATGGCACTTCATACAAGTTTGATCTTTTGAAAAGGTATATAATTAGGTCATCTTGGGAGATTGTGCATAACTATTTCTTGGAAAATCTAAATTCCATCAGACTGGTGGCATTGGAAAGAGGATGTAGAGGGCTACTATAGATCGCAATTTCATAACTAAAAGATCCAAAAGTACATAGTTATAGTCATTTCAAGATCAAGCTCCTAAAATCAAGAAAAAGCGAGATGAGGAAGTTTGATGGCAAGGATCCGGTAAATTAGATACTACAGATGGAGAAATATTTTGATCTACATGGTGTACCACTATTACAAAAGGTATGTATTGCATATTCCTATTTAGAACAAGATAAATTGTATGTATTGCATATTCATATTTAGAACAAGATAATTTTTTATGGTATAAAGGGCTTTGTTCTCTTAAAAAACTTGTTACGTGGTCAATTTTCACGGAGGAAATTATAGCACATTATGAGAATACAAAGAGCAACACCTTCTTTAGAGCAACACCACAACAATTGGAAGAAAAAAGAGAAAAAGGGCTTTGTTACAAAGTGGAAAGCAAAATTATGGCAATAGGGAATTCTACCCCTCGCAACAATAAAGATGGAAGTGTTGTTTCTCCTAGCCTTCCACAACCTACAAGGGTTACACCACAACAATTGGAAGAAAAAAGAGAAAAAGGGCTTTGTTACAATTGTGATA